>JAWPHD010005179.1:0-168917 GCA_037043455.1 Cyrtodaria siliqua
GTTATGGATGATGTTGCTAAAAATATTTTACTCTCTTCAGGTCTCACACCTCTATTATCTCCCCTGAAAGCTCACGGACCCTAGAGACAAAAAGGAAAACAGAAATAATTCTATTTTTTCTCAATTTTAGGCAATTTTTAATTTGAAAAATAGGCTTTTCTTTGCTTTAGCATACATCCTGCAGTGTAAAAGACAGATGATACAGAAAATCCCATGTTGATATGAGGGTTTCATTCAAAATTTCAGAATTGTTTGACCGAAGCACCACATATTCAGCTAGATAGTGTATGAATTTTGTATTTTCCATAGGGTTCACAAAACATGAGCGAGGAAAAAAACCAACCTGGCTAACTTATATATTTTATTGTTTTAAATTACTGGTCTTGGGCTATACTGAAGATATTAAACCAACAACAATGTCTGCTGCCCTGCTTTGAAGCTCAGATGTTGGAAAAGGCTGTACAGTAACCCTATGGGAAAATTAATTGTGGTGTGAGACCTGAAGAGAGTAGCTAATTCTTTCATCATAGTCCCACAGACGTCTTTTTTTTAAAGCCCGTTATACACCTTGATTCAATTGATTTGTGTTTTAGTTTCAAAGTAATGATTTGTCAGACAATTTCAACTAGTTGTTGGGTACAGATGAAGATTTTTTTTGCTCATATTGTGTCCAGAGTCATATGCCCATATCAGGTATTTGATATAAATCTCATAATAACATTTTCGAGCAATTTTTGTGCATGTATGTATACTTTTTTGACAGCTGTGTAATCATGACAACTCATGGGATAAAATAAAAACATGATGTTTTCTGGTGTATACATGTGCATTGTGTCAGAAGCCACATGTTTCTGTAAGGAAATATCACAGAGACAGCAGATATCTAATTTGATATATCTGATATCTCCCATATTGTTGATGTCTCAAATTTAAAGTTGTCACAACATCATCTTTGGTATGCCATACTGGACAGTGATCACATAAGTGATTGTTGTTGCTGCTACTGTTTGTTGTTGTTGTTGTATCTTCCCAACATATCAAGTTTCTGTTGGTGTTCTCCATATTTATTACAGAGACAAATAATGTTGCTGTTCTGATTAGGTGGAATTTCTCATTATTGTAATTCTGTGTATCTAGTCGAAATAGGTGCATTTCTTGATTTTTTTATTTTTTTTTACCGAAACAGTTACAGTTACAGCTTCAATTATTTTTTTATTCTATATGGGGTATGTATGTATTGAGTTGCATTTCCTGAAAGCAGGTGACACAGATCATGTTTGGGGAAATTTTCATGCAGATTGAGAGAAAAATGGCAGATATATTACAGAAATACTACATTTGGTGGCATTTCTTGTGTATTTTTATGTTAAAGGCACAATACCGCCAAAATTCAAGTGATACTCAGACTTTCATATCTTTTCATATACTCAGACCTAAGCTTATTTGGGTTGTAAATTTGACATGTAGAATTCGTAAATGCATAGCTATTGACTGGTATACTTTAGACTTTTATCTTGTTACCATGGATACAGAAAGAAATGATATTTTTCCTATTAAAATTTCAGCAGTTTGATCATTGAATACATATGTTGATACCATGATATGAACTGATATTATTTTAATCATAATTATAAGATAGCAGATGAACAAAAGGGGATTGTGGTAAAAATCTCATGAAGATTTGAGGCACAAATGGTGTAGTTATTACCCAAATGCTATTTTTAACAATATTATGAAAACATGTTTTGGACTATACAAATCTGACTGATTACATAGACGTAACATCATTACACATAATACATGAATCAATTAACTTGTAAATTATGATTAGGTTAAATCATGCTTATGAAGTCATGTATTTTCTATAGGTACTGCACATAGCTACTAAATGTTATGTTTATGGATGATGTTGCTAAAAATATTTTACTCTCTTCAGGTCTCACACCTCTATATATCTCCCCTGAAAGCTCACGGACCTAGAGACAAAAGGAAAACAGAAAATAATTCTATTTTTCTCAATTTTAGGCCAATTTTTAATTTGAAAAATAGGCTTTTCTTTGCTTTAGCATACATCTGCAGTGTAAAAGACAGATGATACAGAAAATCCCATGTTGATATGAGGTTTCATTCAAATTTCAGAATTGTTGACCGAAGCACCACATATTCAGCTAGATAGTGTATGAATTTTTGTATTTTCCATAGGGTTCACAAAACATGAGCGAGGAAAAAAACAACCTGGCTAACTTATATATTTTATTGTTTTAAATTACTGGTCTTGGCTATACTGAAGATATTAAACCAACAACAATGTCTGCTGCCCTGCTTTGAAGCTCAGATGTTGGAAAAGGCTGTACAGTAACCCTATGGGAAAATTAATTGTGGTGTGAGACCTGAAGAGTAGCTAATTTTTCATCATAGTCCCACAGACGTCTTTTTTTAAAGCCCGTTATACACCTTGATTCAATTGATTGTGTTTTAGTTTCAAAGTAATGATTTGTCAGACAATTTCAACTAGTTGTTGGTACAGATGAAGATTTTTTTTGGCTCATATTGTGTCCAGTATATGCCCATATCAGGTATTCTGATATAAATCTCATAATAACATTTTCGAGCAATTTTTGTGCATGTATGTATACTTTTTTGACAGCTGTGTAATCATGACAACTCATGGGATAAATAAAAACATGATGTTTTCTGGTGTATACATGTGCATTGTGTCAGAAGCCACATGTTTCTGTAAGGAAATATCACAGAGACAGCAGATATCTAATTTGATATATCTGATATCTCCCATATTGTTGATGTCTCAAATTTAAAGTTGTCAACAACTCATCTTTGTATGCCATACTGGACAGTGATCACATAAGTGATTGTTGTTGCTGCTACTGTTGTTGTTGTTGTTGTATCTTCCAACTATCAAGTTTCTGTTGGTGTTCTCCATATTTATTACAGAGACAAATAATGTTGCTGTTCTGTTTAGGTGGAATTTCTCATTATTGTAATTCTGTTATCTAGTCGAAATAGGTGCATTTCTTGATTTTTTTATTTTTTTACCGAAACAGTTACAGTTACAGCTTCAATTATTTTTTATTCTATATGGGGTATGTATGTATTGTGTTGCATTTCCTGAAAGCAGGTGACACAGATCATGTTTGGGGAAATTTTCATGCAGATTGAGAGAAAAATGGCAGATATATTACAGAAATACTACATTTGGTGGCATTTCTTGTGTATTTTTATGTTAAAGGCACAATACCGCCAAAATTCAAGTGATACTCAGACTTTCATATCTTTTCATATACTCAGACCTAAGCTTATTTGGGTGTAAATTTGACATGTAGAATCTAAATGCATAGCTATTGACTGGTATACTTTAGACTTTTATCTTGTTACCATGGATACAGAAAGAAATGATATTTTTCCTATTAAAATTTCAGCAGTTGATCATTGAATACATATGTTTGATACCATGATATGAACTGATATTATTTTAATCATAATTATAAGATAGCAGATGACAAAAGGGGATTGTGGTAAAAATCTCATGAAGATTGAGGCACAAATGGTGTAGTTATTACCCAAATGCTACATATTATGAAAACATGTTTTGGACTTTTATTTCACAGCGGGAACTTGTCGAATCCACGCGTTACTCTCAGTCACATAATCCTGAATCAATTCACTTGTAAATATGATAGAAGCATGCTTATGGTCTTATTTTATAGGTACTGCACATAGCTACTAAATGTTATGTTATGGATGATGTTGCTAAAAATATTTACTCTCTTCAGGTCTCACACCTCTATTATCTCCCCTGAAAGCTCACGGACCTAGAGACAAAAGGAAAACAGAAAATAATTCTATTTTTTCTCAATTTTAGGCAATTTTTAATTTGAAAAATAGGCTTTTCTTTGCTTTAGCATACATCTGCAGTGTAAAAGACAGATGATACAGAAAATCCCATGTTGATATGAGGTTTCATTCAAATTTCAGAATTGTTTGACCGAAGCACCACATATTCAGCTAGATAGTGTATGCATTTTGTATTTTCCATAGGGTTCACAAAACATGAGCGAGGAAAAAAACCAACCTGGCTAACTTATATATTTTATTGTTTTAAATTACTGGTCTTGGCTATACTGAAGATATTAAACCAACAACAATGTCTGCTGCCCTGCTTTGAAGCTCAGATGTTGGAAAAGGCTGTACAGTAACCCTATGGGAAAATTAATTGTGGTGTGAGACCTGAAGAGTAGCTAATTTTTCATCATAGTCCCACAGACGTCTTTTTTTTAAAGCCCGTTATACACCTTGATTCAATTGATTTGTGTTTTAGTTTCAAAGTAATGATTTGTCAGACAATTTCAACTAGTTGTTGGTACAGATGAAGATTTTTTTTGGCTCATATTGTGTCCAGTATATGCCCATATCAGGTATTTGATATAAATCTCATAATAACATTTTCGAGCAATTTTTGTGCATGTATGTATACTTTTTTGACAGCTGTGTAATCATGACAACTCATGGGATAAATAAAAACATGATGTTTTCTGGTGTATACATGTGCATTGTGTCAGAAGCCACATGTTTCTGTAAGGAAATATCACAGAGACAGCAGATATCTAATTTGATATATCTGATATCTCCCATATTGTTGATGTCTCAAATTTAAAGTTGTCAACAACTCATCTTTGTATGCCATACTGGACAGTGATCACATAAGTGATTGTTGTTGCTGCTACTGTTGTTGTTGTTGTTGTATCTTCCAACTATCAAGTTTCTGTTGGTGTTCTCCATATTTATTACAGAGACAAATAATGTTGCTGTTCTGTTTAGGTGGAATTTCTCATTATTGTAATTCTGTTATCTAGTCGAAATAGGTGCATTTCTTGATTTTTTTATTTTTTTACCGAAACAGTTACAGTTACAGCTTCAATTATTTTTTATTCTATATGGGGTATGTATGTATTGTGTTGCATTTCCTGAAAGCAGGTGACACAGATCATGTTTGGGGAAATTTTCATGCAGATTGAGAGAAAAATGGCAGATATATTACAGAAATACTACATTTGGTGGCATTTCTTGTGTATTTTTATGTTAAAGGCACAATACCGCCAAAATTCAAGTGATACTCAGACTTTCATATCTTTTCATATACTCAGACCTAAGCTTATTTGGGTGTAAATTTGACATGTAGAATCTAAATGCATAGCTATTGACTGGTATACTTTAGACTTTTATCTTGTTACCATGGATACAGAAAGAAATGATATTTTTCCTATTAAAATTTCAGCAGTTGATCATTGAATACATATGTTTGATACCATGATATGAACTGATATTATTTTAATCATAATTATAAGATAGCAGATGACAAAAGGGGATTGTGGTAAAAATCTCATGAAGATTGAGGCACAAATGGTGTAGTTATTACCCAAATGCTACATATTATGAAAACATGTTTTGGACTTTTATTTCACAGCGGGAACTTGTCGAATCCACGCGTTACTCTCAGTCACATAATCCTGAATCAATTCACTTGTAAATATGATAGAAGCATGCTTATGGTCTTATTTTATAGGTACTGCACATAGCTACTAAATGTTATGTTATGGATGATGTTGCTAAAAATATTTACTCTCTTCAGGTCTCACACCTCTATTATCTCCCCTGAAAGCTCACGGACCTAGAGACAAAAGGAAAACAGAAAATAATTCTATTTTTTCTCAATTTTAGGCAATTTTTAATTTGAAAAATAGGCTTTTCTTTGCTTTAGCATACATCTGCAGTGTAAAAGACAGATGATACAGAAAATCCCATGTTGATATGAGGTTTCATTCAAATTTCAGAATTGTTTGACCGAAGCACCACATATTCAGCTAGATAGTGTATGAATTTTGTATTTTCCATAGGGTTCACAAAACATGAGCGAGGAAAAAAACCAACCTGGCTAACTTATATATTTTATTGTTTTAAATTACTGGTCTTGGCTATACTGAAGATATTAAACCAACAACAATGTCTGCTGCCCTGCTTTGAAGCTCAGATGTTGGAAAAGGCTGTACAGTAACCCTATGGGAAAATTAATTGTGGTGTGAGACCTGAAGAGTAGCTAATTTTTCATCATAGTCCCACAGACGTCTTTTTTTTAAAGCCCGTTATACACCTTGATTCAATTGATTTGTGTTTTAGTTTCAAAGTAATGATTTGTCAGACAATTTCAACTAGTTGTTGGTACAGATGAAGATTTTTTTTGGCTCATATTGTGTCCAGTATATGCCCATATCAGGTATTTGATATAAATCTCATAATAACATTTTCGAGCAATTTTTGTGCATGTATGTATACTTTTTTGACAGCTGTGTAATCATGACAACTCATGGGATAAATAAAAACATGATGTTTTCTGGTGTATACATGTGCATTGTGTCAGAAGCCACATGTTTCTGTAAGGAAATATCACAGAGACAGCAGATATCTAATTTGATATATCTGATATCTCCCATATTGTTGATGTCTCAAATTTAAAGTTGTCAACAACTCATCTTTGTATGCCATACTGGACAGTGATCACATAAGTGATTGTTGTTGCTGCTACTGTTGTTGTTGTTGTTGTATCTTCCAACTATCAAGTTTCTGTTGGTGTTCTCCATATTTATTACAGAGACAAATAATGTTGCTGTTCTGTTTAGGTGGAATTTCTCATTATTGTAATTCTGTTATCTAGTCGAAATAGGTGCATTTCTTGATTTTTTTATTTTTTTACCGAAACAGTTACAGTTACAGCTTCAATTATTTTTTATTCTATATGGGGTATGTATGTATTGTGTTGCATTTCCTGAAAGCAGGTGACACAGATCATGTTTGGGGAAATTTTCATGCAGATTGAGAGAAAAATGGCAGATATATTACAGAAATACTACATTTGGTGGCATTTCTTGTGTATTTTTATGTTAAAGGCACAATACCGCCAAAATTCAAGTGATACTCAGACTTTCATATCTTTTCATATACTCAGACCTAAGCTTATTTGGGTGTAAATTTGACATGTAGAATCTAAATGCATAGCTATTGACTGGTATACTTTAGACTTTTATCTTGTTACCATGGATACAGAAAGAAATGATATTTTTCCTATTAAAATTTCAGCAGTTGATCATTGAATACATATGTTTGATACCATGATATGAACTGATATTATTTTAATCATAATTATAAGATAGCAGATGACAAAAGGGGATTGTGGTAAAAATCTCATGAAGATTGAGGCACAAATGGTGTAGTTATTACCCAAATGCTACATATTATGAAAACATGTTTTGGACTTTTATTTCACAGCGGGAACTTGTCGAATCCACGCGTTACTCTCAGTCACATAATCCTGAATCAATTCACTTGTAAATATGATAGAAGCATGCTTATGGTCTTATTTTATAGGTACTGCACATAGCTACTAAATGTTATGTTATGGATGATGTTGCTAAAAATATTTACTCTCTTCAGGTCTCACACCTCTATTATCTCCCCTGAAAGCTCACGGACCTAGAGACAAAAGGAAAACAGAAAATAATTCTATTTTTTCTCAATTTTAGGCAATTTTTAATTTGAAAAATAGGCTTTTCTTTGCTTTAGCATACATCTGCAGTGTAAAAGACAGATGATACAGAAAATCCCATGTTGATATGAGGTTTCATTCAAATTTCAGAATTGTTTGACCGAAGCACCACATATTCAGCTAGATAGTGTATGAATTTTGTATTTTCCATAGGGTTCACAAAACATGAGCGAGGAAAAAAACCAACCTGGCTAACTTATATATTTTATTGTTTTAAATTACTGGTCTTGGCTATACTGAAGATATTAAACCAACAACAATGTCTGCTGCCCTGCTTTGAAGCTCAGATGTTGGAAAAGGCTGTACAGTAACCCTATGGGAAAATTAATTGTGGTGTGAGACCATTAGGGTATTACCAGCGGTTACTTTAAGAATGTACTTTGCTCAGCACACGTACGGAATATCTCATATACCTTTTAAATACTAATATAACTCGCGTATCATTAACACACCAAGATACTGTTCATACTTTCTATTAAAGAAAGGTTTCATTAAACTGTTTAAGTATCAATATGCACGATCACTGCTAAAAATTCACCGTTAAACATAAAATTGTGTGTTCAATTTACCCCACCCACTGTTTGTATTTATTATGGTTTAGTTGACTACATTAATGTTCATAAAATCCTGCAAATATTCGCCTATTCCATTAAATAATGTAACAATTCAGGTGATATAAAACAGCGGTTATATGAGTGTATCGCATATCCTTAGGGTATTACCAGCGGTTACTTTAAGTATGTACTAGAATACTTATGGAACACTTATGGAAATTGGGGGTCAGTTAATCCAACCTACTGTTGTTTTTTGTCGACTTCATTAGAATTTGTAAAACCCGTCAAATATTCCTCTACACCATGAACTAATACAAACTTTCCAGTGGCATAAAGCATCAATCGTATGGTTGTATCACATGCCGTTAGGGTATTACCGTAGGTTACTTTAAATATGTACTAGCACATGTATGGAATAGTTTATATACAATCATGTTAAATACTAACCACACCGGAATAATGTTGATATTTTCTAATTTTATATATTCTGTGATGAATTATAAGGGCTATTACTAGTTATAGCCATAGTTGTTGGGAGGGGCCAAATAAATTGTATATGGCAGTGAAGGCGTTCATCTGTCGACGTTGGGTAACCAACTCTTCCTGAACCAGTTTGCGGCAGGACTAGAAAGTAGATAGACAGCGCATGCGCAATTAAACGAAAATACCATAGCATATCTAGCTTACGAAACATTTGGTCCCTCCAAATAACTATGGCTATAACTAGTAATAGCCCTTATTATTGGGAAGGCACCAACGGACAAACACATAAGAAAATATTACCATTTATTAAAATCTATAATATATCCCTTCCTCTACTGTGCTATCTCGCCTAGTGCGCAAGATAGCACAGTAGCCAAATGTTATGAACTAAACGATAGACGTCACGATATTACGTCACGAATTGACGTCATAATATTACTCCGCGCTGTTGCCAAAGGAGTGACAGAAGAAGGAATACTTGTGTCAAAAGACGATTGGAAAGAAATTCATCACAGAATATATATTATATAGTTTAATTAACATTTTTTTCGTGATACGGAAAATAATTCACTCGTGAGAAATATTCTTGCGATATAGAAACTCGTGCGAAAACGCACTCGTTTCTATATCACAAAAATCTTTCTCACTCGGGAATTATTTCCCGTATCCCTTTAACACTATACTGTTTGGTACGTAATATCACTATGCTTCTTTTGACAATGAATACAGCTTAAAATTCACTGTTATGCATTTGGTGGGGGTTTGGGGGTGGGGGTGGGGGGGGGGGGGGGGGGTGGGGAGGTGGGGAGGTGTTGGACGGGTTTAAATTACCCCACCCACTGTCTGCTTTTCTTATGGTTAAGTCGATTATAATAATTTTCGAAAAACCCGGTAAATATTCACCTATGCCATTAGCTAATACAAGCGTTCAGGTGAAATAAACCAGAGGTTACATGGTTGTATCGCATGTGGTTAGGGTATAACCAGATGTTACTTTAAGTACACGGAGCAGAAATAAAAAGTACCCACTGTTAATGCCAGTATTTTCCAAAGGTTAGTTTTGTTTGAGTATATAAGCTTAAGCAGAGTCTTAATAAAACAATTTTAGAGTTGATGTGTTTATGCCAAACAAAAATATGAAAATAACTTCCATGTTTACTAAATTCAACTATCCTTTGCTTGGACTATTGATGGCGGTCTATACAATTATTCCATATATATCATTAATGGTATATTTACTGTTTTGTTTTCTAGATAAAAAGGGAAACAAATAATTTGGCTACTTTTTATAAAAATTCACTGCTTTGCATAAAACTGGTGACTCTCTCAATGCCTCGGAACAAGCTATGAAGAATGCTAAGCATTATGAGACCCTTTGCAACTTACTAATGGAAGAAAGATGCATTCAGTGACATAGATAAATGCCGGTATGCTTTATTCTTAGTCACAACAATCGAAAGCTTGTCCTCATGCAGTATATAATCTAAATTTGACAAACTTCCTGTTTTTTTTTTTTATCAAATTCCCTGGAATTGTGCATTTTACTTTTTAGAATGCTACGAAAGGGTGATCAGCTTGCAGTTCTCGGTGAGATTCGTGGCAGTGAATACTGGCACCATGGAATATATCTCGGCCATAAATTAGGTATAGCAGATTTTGGAGCAAACAGTCATTCTCAAGTGCAAATTGTAGATATCTTGTGCTTTACTAACAAATCAACACGTAGATTCATCAGAGTAATTTACAAACCGAATATATGTCTTCCGGCAAAGATAGTGGTACAAAATGCTATTCGACTGGTAGAGAATCCGGACGGCTTCGGAGACTTCAACTTAGCGACGAATAACTGTGAACATTTTGCAACCTATTGTAAGACTGGAGTCAAAAAGTCAAACCAAGTTATTAACAAAGTAAAAGCGTTGGTTAAAAATGATCACCTGTGTAGATGTTGTATCAACTCACTTGGTACTGGGTGCTCACTTGGTTCAAGTTGCTCTTGTTCTGGTACCTCTTGATGACGATCAGGACAATTATGTTACTATCGCAGATATTTTTCTTCAAAAACGTTGAACATTGAGAAACTATATTGACGGCACAAAGGCAGCAAAGTGCGGCGACGTACATTTGCGTGTATTTACATGCAAGTAGCTGAACCTGGTATTGGAGCTACTTATTGTATTTGTATATAATGCAGTCAACGCAACGAGAAATTAATATCTTGTACTCTTGTAGTCATTGCACTGTAAACTATTCAATACTATATCAAATGCACTTGTAACTAAATGATTTGTTATTTAAATACATTTCGAGGTACATGAATTGTTTTTCTTTTTTGTAGTTTGAAATCAAATCATTGTAAATTATTCATTTCCCGAGATATTGATACATGTATATATTAATATTTTATCACGGCATTGTAAGATATTGCTATCTAGTTTATTAATAATCAATCTTTTAAAAGAAGTATGCATTTCTCGAATTATTTATATGTTTGACTTATTAATTTGTCATCAAAGCATTATACAGCATGAATTTCCCCAGACTTTTTTTCGGCCATCTTTATAAATAAAGACGGCCCATTTATTTTCCCGTTCATGGGTGTCGGAGAGTCATTTTTCAATTTCCCTTACATTGATATACATTTAACATATACATACATATTGTTAATTATTACATTTGGAAACAACTCATTGTAAAATAGTATGTTTTCCAGATAAAATGGATATCTTGTGAATTGTAATCATAACATTGTAAATATTGTATTTCGTGATATATTGATAGCTAATTCGTGTCTGATCAAAACTTTATAAATCACTTGTAAATAAAATATAATTATTCATTACTGATAATCAATCTATGAGCAACAGTGACAGGCTTTGATTGACACCATCATTTCATGTTAGAGTTATTCTGGATGATATTTATATCTGAGCTATGCTTGGTCAATTTCAAGGCCCCACTAAGCTTGAAAAAAATAAACTGTATGATTCTGAATTGAATTCTTGTCAGCTTCTTAATTGAATTCATATCATTTAGAAAGAAAGCAATCACTACCACTCTAAAAAAACGAGGGCATTTCAGATAGCTAGTCTTTTTGAAACTGGTATACGTCCAACTGCATTGCGTTCTGTAATTATTTGACATATTATTTAATAAATATGGTTTCACTTTCATGTTATTTGTTGACATATTTCCATACTCGGTTAAAATGTTAATGGTAGCATTATTTCACTATTAATTGATTTAAAGAAACTAACCCGCCAAATAACGGCACAATTATACTACAAAACCGTTAATCAAACCTCTATCCAGGTGTTTAGGTCATATAATAATATATATATGACGAATAAAAGTATATGTTTATTCACCAGTTATTAAGATAACCGTGACTGAATATGCATAAAATGAATTATGAGATGGTAACTCTTAATTCGACACTCGAGTTCTAAGGTTTGTCGTGGCTGGTTAACGTCGGTCGAATTGGCGAATAAAACATCGGGGTTAGTCACTTTTGATTTTTGTAGTCAAATATGGTTGGTATCTGTTTTTTTAATCGACATGGCCGTCTGTTCTCCAAATTAAGCGACTACGAAACCAAAGGACGGATTTCCCACGAATCCAATCGCTATGGGGTATAATTACTGTGAGAAAACGGGACAACCAATAAGTGAAATATTTGAGCAAATGGTATATTATATATACATATTTCAGAATATTTGCTCAAAGAACACGCACAAGCCCACCTTTAAAACCGTTTATATTGTATCTATAGAGTTTGGATACTTAATATATGTAAGTTATATAAATACCTCGTCATCAGTAGGTTTAGAAACGGTGCAGATATTTTGTAAAAAAGTATGAAAGGAGAAATTTGGAAATCGTCTAACATAATAAATGCAAACAATATTGCAGTCTCGATTGAGACTGTTCATGAACGGTAGTGAAAAGTGCTTGATACCGTTCACGCCCTCTAGCCCCCGGGTTGAGCAGAACTCAATATTTAAAATGTCAATAGTACAGAAATTTGAGCCATCCCGAAGATGGTATGCATATGACGGTGAACCTTCAATGCGGTATTTTCACACCATTCCACGGCCAGCGCCGTATTGTCCCTGTTTCTAACAAAACGCGTTGCCTTAAACGAGAAAACAATGGGCGAAATAAACAAGATGGAATTTAGCTGGGAGCAGATGTAATGAAGCCTGCGTATCATAGGTAATAGTAAAAAGACTAGCTTAAAAAGCAGGCAACATATCTTAAGGGTTATTAAACAATGCTCAGAACCTTTAAAGGCTGGAGTAGTGGAACCACATATACGAAATTCAAGTAAGAAACCGAAAATATTTGAGAATGTACCACCGATATCTGTAAATATCGGGCTGTTGTTGGCGGGATAGCTACTTTAATCTCTTCAATTTGTCTCCTTATCTATTTGTATAAAATATTATCTCTTAAATAAAAGTATATTTCCACTTGAGCCAAATGGCTCCAATTTCTTTGATTTGGCTCCAACTTTTCCCATTTGGCGCAAGTGGTGGCGCGAAACAAATATAAGCCAGGGAGGGATCCTGTACATGTTTTACCGTTGCTATCAAAGATTGTAAAAACGGATCCTGCTGCTTTTGGGTTCACTGGGTAAATTGTCAAAGGTCAACACGTCCTTGTATGAAACTACGCATTGCGCGCGGTATTTCCTCAAGTATAACACATACGCTCATTCAAATGTACATTGCGTTTGGTGAGATGATGACCCTTATTGCTTCTGCCATAAATAGGTCAAAGGTCAATGTCTCCATGACCTGATATGGACCTATACATTCCAAACTCCGAAAGTGTAATACACATACTCATAAAAATGCGTATATTAATGCCCTTGGTAAGTATATTTTTTTTTTTTTTTTGGGGGAGGTTCACAAGGTCAAAGATCAAGGAAACCATGTCCTCAAATGAGCATTCTCATTCCACGCTATTAACTTTGGAAGTATACCATCTACACTCAAGCATATGTATATATATATGTGGTAATGAGTTTTTTTTGGACTTTATACATCTATGGGGGCACTCCACAGTTTAATGTACATTTCTCAATCATCAAACCCATGACAAGCTCTTAGCCTGAATCCTTGAGCAAAAATAAATCACATCATCATTGTGTCATACATTTCTTAGAAGACAATACAATTACCCATGTTTCCATACCAAATAAAAATATCAAAAAGCATTTTCTGTACAACTTTAGTCCCATTTCTTTAAGATTACCCCACCCCTTAAAACATGCTAAAAATGCAATTTTAGCAATATTTCAAATGTCAATAAATAAAAATTAAAAACATTCCTACGCATATCAGGGTCATGTCTGCACTCATAATGCTCTTGCATATCAGCAAATGCTAAATTTTACATACCTAGTCCGGCGTTTTAAAAAGTTATTCCATGCTGTTCTCCCCGTCAGTGAAAATCAGCCATTTTACCTAGTTTTAGGAAGGTTTTGATTGGATCACATTTTTCTATTTATAGCCTCAAAAAAACCGAAAGAATGCATATTCCAATACACCAAAATAAACTTAGAAGTACTCAAAACTGAAAAAAACATCAAACATGTGCTTCATAATTATTATAAAGACCATTCATGGACCTAAAAGATGCTTAGTTGATTTCTTTCTGATTTACACCATGAACGTTCATGCGAAACTGAGGAGTGCCATCTATAGTCAACATTAACGTTTGTGACGTCATGTTGACGTGACGTCCGGAGAGCGTCGTTGCCAATGACGTCGCCATTGTTTTGTGAGGGAAACATTATGCACGCTTCCACAAATAAATAATCATATTTCTACACATAAACAGTGTTGACTATGTATCGAAGTTTCCCATCGTTTTCAGTATTATCTGATCAGCAATTTCTGGTAGCAGAGCGAGGTTACAGTGATCGGTAAGTACAGAAAAATAGTATCGAAAGGTGATCATTATCGACAAAATGGCGACAATCGAAGATTTGAAAAACACCAGAGATCGAAGCGAAGTCGTTGGCGAAAAAACAATCGAAAATGCCTTTCTTTCACAAGAGGCACAGCTGAAAAAGGAAAAGGCCAAATCGAAAGCGAATTTCACGCGCTCTAGACATCGACTGCTGCTCTTAGTAGAAGAAGAGGAATTGCCGAGCCGACGAGCAGTACGCGAAGGATGTCAGAAGATGGATATCAACTTAGAAATCGCTATGGATGTGATAATAAAATTATCGGAATTGTATGAACAATACAAACAGTCGGACATTAGTAGAAAAGTAATTTCGGAATTGGAATAGATGGAAAGTTAATTCGCTGCATCCCATGACGCAGCGCGGGAATATTTAAATCCAGGAGGGTCGAACAATCGAGTATAGCATCGGAAACATCAAATATTGATTTATTGCATGAACTAAACATTAATGAAGAGAAACAAATTACTGCTGAAAGTCAGATACGGGAAGAGCAAATGTTTTTGGAACATCAACAAGCACAAGCAACACTTTCGGAGGTAAGACTTTCTGAATTACGTTCTTATCGTAATCCAATTGTAAGCAATACACTGACATATGCAGATAATTCGCAAAGCCCCGCTTCAGTGAGGCAACAATATGGTTTCAATGATAAATTTCCTGAAAAATGTTATTTTGTTGAACAACGAACACTAGAGGCAGACATTGGGCAGACGACGGATGGGGTATTGGATCTGAAAGTCAAAACTTGCCAGTAGCTAATGGAAACGTCTTTAACCAGCAATATATCAACACCAAATTCGAATACATTGCAATCGCCGTCTATAGGTCAAGATCCATAGAAACAACTGAAACGGGTAGAGATACCAGTATTTTCGGGAGACAAACGAGCTTATCAGAGCTGGAAAGCCGCATTCCTTGCATGCATCGACAATGCTCCCGCTACAGCAGAATATAAATTATTGCAATTGAGGCAGCATATTTCGGGAGAAGCACTAAAGTTAATAGAGAACCTTGGTCACTCGGCTACAGCGTATGAAGCTGCATAAGAACGCTTAGAAAGAAAGTATGGGGGTAAGCGCCGTCAGATCGCTATTTATCTTGAAGAATTGGAAAACTTCAAACAAATTCGTCCTGGAAACGCAAAAGATATCGAGCAATTTTCTGATTTATTGGACATTGCCATAATCAACCTAAAAGAAGCTGGTAAGTATCACGAATTAGAAGATGGTTCCCTGTATATAAAACTACAAAGAAAGTTACCAGAATCAATGTTAACAAGGTATCATCGATGGATCTTCGAAAATGATAAGACAGAATCAGTCGTAGCTTTAAGGATGTGGGTTATACAAGAATGGGAATTTCAAACAATTGCATCAGAGACAGTTCACGGATTAACAGTAAAATTAGGTAATGCAGAATCGACCAAGCCGTTCAATAATAAAAGTCAACGCACATTCTTCAGTGGTATAGCAACAAATATAAATCGCAAAACTCAAATCGCTAATGTAAAGTTTGTCGCAAGCAGCATGCAATTTGGATGTGTCATGAATTCTTAAAGCTGCCTGTTCAAGAAAAGTGGAATATTGCCAAGCGCAATCAACTGTGTTATCGTTGCATTGGTGATGGTCATCGCGGGAACTCATGTTTAAGTAGCAGAACATGTGGATTAAATGGCTGCAAGGATGGCCACAATAGATTGCTGCATCGGTATACTTCACAATTGGAAGGTAAACGTGAACAACTGAGCTCAGTGCGGAATACTGCCGTCGAACAGTAATCAACAACAATACTGTTTCCCCAAATTCAAAACTGAACAAATTATCTACTGATCAAGATCGCTTTGATTTTGCCACGGAGGGAAATGATATCTCGTGCCACAGACAGCCACAAACAACAATGATGTCACAGGACAACATTAGAAAAGATTTTGTAGGACTGCGTACTGTACCAGTTATTCTGAAAAATGGAAATCGCCAAATGAAGGTAAACGCTTTGCTCGACGATGCAAGTACAAAAACGTATGTTAATGCAGATATTGCTGCCGAGTTGGGACTTGTAGGCAGAACTGAAAAAGTAACCGTAAATGTATTGAATGGTCAGATAGAAACATTTGAAACCACACCAATCAATGTCGGATTGGAAAGCGAAGACGGCAAAGTTAGTATGAAAGCCAATGCATACACTGCAAATAGAGTTACTGGAAACATAAAAGTTGTTGACTGGAACAATTACGCCGGGAGATGGCAACATCTAAAATATATCGAATTTCCGCGTATTGAATAAAGACCCATTGTGGATGTTTTGATTGACCTTGATTGTGAGGAATTGCACTACGAACTGCAGGAGGTCCGAGGTAGACCTGGAGAACCAGTGACCAGACTGACCCCATTAGGCTGGACATGTATAGGAAATCCAGACTATAGTACGAAGCAAATTCTTCAGACTAATTTCGCTTGCACATACTTCGTAAAGGACCAGTCAGGGATCGAGCAATTGAACGCAAACTTGAAGAAGTTCTTGGAAATAGAAGACGTTTCATCATCGGAAACAATGCCTATCGTAAGGATTGAGGAACAAATCGCTATGAAAACAGTAAAAGACTCGCTTAAGTATGATAAAGGAATGTATGAGGTCAGGAAAGTAAACCTATTTTGCCAGATAATTATAAAATGGCACTTCACAGATTACAGAACACAGAAAAAAAGCTTCAAAAGTTCCCAGAAATAGAAATGTCTTACACACAATGTATCAATCAATACATTGAAAAAGGATATGTGCAAAAGGTTCAACCGTGTCAACGAAAATTATCGAAGTGGTATCTGCCACATTTTCCAATTTTGAGGCCTGACAAGGACACAACAAAGACAAGAATAGTAATCTGCAAAATGTGACGGTGTATATTTGAATGACGCGATACATCAAGGACTAAAGCTTCAGCGAGATTTGTTTGATGTATTACTTCGATTTCGAAAATTTCCGGTAGTAGTTGTATGCGATATCGCGGAAATGTATCTTAGAATCGGTATCTCGGCAGATGACATACCCTATCATCGGTTCTTATGGAGGGGAATGGACACAAATCGAATCCCAGACGTGTATGAGTTCAATCGTGTCGTGTTTGGTATTAATTCATCGCCATTCCAGGCACAATTTGTGTCACAACAACATGCCAAGAAACTTCAGAGTATTTTTCCAATGGCAGCAGAAACGGTGCTAAAATCGACGTACATGGATGACTCAATGTACTCTGTAATTGACGAAGAACATGGCATTGAGTTGTACAAACAACTATCGCAGCTATGGTCTAAAGCTGGAATGCATGCGCGAAAATGGTTGTCGAATTCAACAAAGGTACTAAAGGAGATCCCGATTCAGGACCGAAAATCAGAAGTTGATCTGGACAAAGGACAGTTGCCATGTGCTAAAACACTTGGCGTATGGTGGTTAGCAGATCGAGACGTCTTCATATTAAAGAATGCACCAGATAACGACATGGTGTATACAAAACGCAACTTTTTAAAGAAAATCGCCACACTGTTTGACTCAATTGGTTTTCTGACTCCATTCACAATTAGAGCAAAAATGCTGCTTCAAGACATGTGGACGGCAGGCGTGGAGTGGGATGAAGAATTGGACGAGAATCTGAAAAATTCAGCACGCGCATGGTTCAGTGAGTTACGCGATTTTACAAACATACAAATTCCTAGATGTATATCTGAGACACAGAAAACAGTTGATACGGTGTCACTACATACATTTGTTGATGCTTCGCAAGTTGCGTACGGTGCTGTTGTATACGCGCGGCACACCTATCTGGACGGTAGCACGTCACCTGGTATAGTTGCAGCAAAAACACGTTTAACTCCGACAATATCAACAAGCATCCCTCGCCTCGAATTGATGGGTGCAATCGTAGGTGTTCGAATGACAATATCGGTAACAAAAGCACTTGAACTCGAAATGAACAAAACTACATTTTGGTCTGACAGCGTAAATGTTTTCAGTGGTCCTTCGTTACAGTACAGGGGCGAGGTAAACGTCGCGCAAAACGTTATTTGTGTTTATTCACATGCTTAGCAACACGAGCAGTACATTTAAAAATAGCATTTAGTCTCGACACAGATTCTTTCTTAAATGCATTCTACAGAATGGTCAGTCGCAGGGGGTCTTCCAGAAGAAATGTTGTCGGATAATGGGACAAATCTCAAAAGTGCCGACAAAGAACTAAAATCGCTAGTTTCGCAGTAAGATGAAGATAAAATTAAGGAATCAATCGCGAACAAAGGAGTAAAGTGGAATTTCAATCCACCACTTGCACCACATTTCGGTGGTGTGCACGAAACAATGATCAAGTCAGCCAAGAAGGCATTGGGGAACGCGGATGTCAATGACGAAGAACTGATGACAGCAATAATTGGAGCCGAAGCACTTATAAGCTCTAGGCCGTTAACATATCAGTCAGCAGATCCTGAGGATATTACACCATTGACTCCAAACCATTTCTTACATGGATAGATGGGAGGTCAATTTGCTCCACATAACGTCGATGAAACACAATTCAATCCACAAAAAAGATGGCGCAGAATCCAAGAATTAGTCAGACTTTTTTGGCACCGATGGCTTTTGGAATGGTTGCCGGGACTCACACAACGGAAAAAATGGTTCCATCCAAACAAGGACATTCAAGTCGGTGAGGTGTTGCTCGTAATATCGCCAGATACATCACGAGGGAATTGGCCACTTGGCAGAGTAGTTGAAGTTTATCCGGAACAAGATGGACGTGTGCGTGTTGCAAAGATTCAAATCGGAAGGAGCGCCTTTGTGAGACCAGTGTCGAAGTTGTGTCCATTGTAGTGTGACGTACCATTAGAGAAAATAGCGGAGAAGACGATTACGAACTAAATCGAACAAGAGCAATCGTACACATTGCTAGTTTTTATTATTTGTTTTTAAATTATGTTCACATGACTAGTTAATTTAATACGTGTATATAATGAGAATAATTTTGATAATGATTGAAATCAAAACTGTAACATTGCGTTCATGGACATTTTACATAGATATCAAAATGTTTGAACATTTTGAGGAGGGAAAAAATGGTAATGAGTTTTTTTTGAACTTTATACATCTATAGTCAGCATTAATGTTTATGACGTCATGTTGACGTGACGTCCGGAGAGCGACGTTCATACGTCGTTGCCAATGACGTCGCCATTGTTTTGTGAGGGAAAAATTATGCACGCTTCCACAAATAAATAATCATATTTCTACACATAAACAGTGTTGACTATGTATCGAAGTTTCCCATCGTTTTCAGTATTATCTGATCACCAATATGTGTTTCAGTTTCCAGTTGTATAATCAATGTATCTATGAATATATATTTATATATATATATATATATATATATATATATATATATATATACCTACATATACATTCATAGATACATTAAAAATATACAACTGGAAACTAAAACTGTGTTCTTTTAAATCAGATGATCTAAGAGGCGTGATTTTTATAGCAGTTAAAAATCCAACTATATCATACTTTTCATAAATGTTGGCAAAAATGGATAAAGAACCAGCGTTTTTATTTATTTTTTTGATTTAATTATTGAGTAGTATGTTTTGTGGTTTGTCAGATCCTTACATGTATAGTTTATAATTATAAGTAACCTAAAGTTGTTATATGTGATTGATAGTTTTGTGTTGTTTGAAATTAATACCTTTTTGGTTCTTAAATACCAAACAGTGATTTATATGGATGTCTCAGGGAGTTAATTTTCTTATCCGACTAAAGTCATTTCGTCACTGCAGTACTATTACTTTCGTTATTGTACGATTCTCTTTTAATACTTAATTAATGCATTGATCTCAATAATTAGGAATAGAGCCAAACCAATTCATTTTGAACAATGCGAGTAACACCTATGTTTCGGATCTGTAAACTGATCGCGCGTTTATTTTGCCAAAAATCAGTCACGTTTATTGATTTCTAAAATTAAATGTATACCTTAATTAATTTATACGATGGCGTATATACTGAAACCAAACTGTTATGCAACATGTATCGTTATCATATTGTATTATATACAATGTTTATTGTTTAAAATGTTTTGCTTTAATGTTTGGAATGGAAGATGACTTTCAGAAAATATGGTATAACACAAAGCAGTGCATTTATTTCAGCCATCAGACTCATCGTTTTATACTCTTACTCAGTGTGTCTGACTCACTATAGGAAAGAAACTTAGCAAGTAAAGTTTTGGATTTATTGCTAGTGAATACAGAAGTAATGAAAACATACAATTTAAGCGTAACCTTAACAAAAAGATTGATCAAATACGAATCAGAAATTAATTAAAATAATGCATATCCTCATCCTACAATTACAACACAAAACTCACTAAGCAACTATGTTTTTTTCTATACTATTTTGGAAAAAAAAATCCATTTTATAGATTATATAGGCCAAAACGATCGTATTGCGTAATAACTTTAGTTCAGTATACATGGTATAATATATTTAAAAGTAATATCTAATAATAGATGTAATATATCTTTCAATGATGTAGAAAATATAGAATCTATCCATTCATATGATACAATCAACAAATTGAATTTAAAAGTACAAATCAATCGAATTGAACTTATAGCTCGGTCACAGTCATAGGGAATGTGACAGACTGTGGCGTGAGCTCATACCTAGAACCGTATTAATCCAATCTCAAGAGATGAGTACGACCACAACTTTTATATCTGACCATTGATTGAATAGCCCCTAATTTCTTAGAGGAACAACATGACGAAATATATCGATGCATTTCACACATTGGTTCAATATAAATGCAACGGATAAGGTGTATGAGGACATACTCTAGCTTGATTTAAACCACGCCCCTCGCATACCGCATCAAACTTCATTCAACGCTTGAATCTAGTCATTAAATGGTATAACACAATTGTACATGCAGTACATGTATACAGTAGTACATGTTGAATACTGTTGTTCGTGATGCTTACAGTTGTACTTAATGTTTTCAGTTGTACTTGATGTTTACAGTTGTACTTGATGTTTACAGTGGTACATGTTATATACATATGAACATGTTGTATACAGTTTAATACAATTGTACATGTTGTATACGGTAGTACATTTTGTATACTCTTTTACATGTTGTATGTACATTTGTACATGTTGTATACAGTAGTATATGGTGTATACAATTTTACATGTTGCATTTACATGTTGTTTTCAGCATGCTCAGTTGCACTTTTTGTATCAGGTGTATAAAATAGCTCATGTTGTATACAGTTTTATGCAGGTGAACATGTAGTATAAAAGTGTACATGTTGTATTTATTTGTACGCTTTGTATACAGTTGTACATGCTGTATATATATACAGTTGTTTATCTATTTGCATGTTGTATTTACATTTGTGTACACTAGTACATGTCGTATAAGGTATACATGTTGTATACAGTTTTACATGTTGTACAGAGTTGTAAATGTCGTAAGTACAGTTGTATACAGAAATATATGTTGTTTGCAGTTGTACTTGTTGTATACAGGTGTATACAGAAGTTCATGTTGTATACCGTTTTATACAGGTGTGCGTGTTGTATACAATTATACACTTTGTATATAGTTGTACGTTGTATGCAGTTGTACATGTTGTATATACAGTTGTATATAGCTGTATACAGATGTACATGGTGTAAACCGTTGTACATAATGTATACATTTGTATACATGTGTACGTGTTGTATACAGTTGGAAATGTTGTATACATATGTACAAGTTGTGTACATTTGTATACAGGTGTACGTGTTATATAAAGTAGTGCACGTTGTATACAGTCGTACATGGTGTATACAGGTATACATGCTATATACAGTTGTAAATGTGGTATACATGTGTACATGTTGTATAAAGGTGTCCATGTTGTATGCAGTTGTGCACGTTTTATATTGTTGTATATGTTGTATACAGGTGTACATGTTTGCGGTTGTACAAACTGTATACAGTGGTACTTGTTGTTTATATAAAGCGGTACATGCTGTATACCTTTATTCATGTTGTATACAGGTGCATACATGTCAACATGTAGTATACAATATATACAGAGTATCTTCATTTTTCTATAATGAAATACAAAACCTCTAGAGGTTTTCTGAATCTGTATCACTATACTACTGAAAATAGATTTCTGTATCACCATTCTACATACGTTGAATGACGTCGATGACGTCACGACCTAGCCTACCTGTTGTGTGACGTCGTCGCCTACTTGTATAAACAAACTAGTCTACTAAACGGTGCTATAATATTTTATGAGTTTTCTTATAAAGGTATATAATAAAAGGATCATTACTAGAGTAAGTATTCTTGAAGTTTGCATCACCTCTTGTGAACATGCCGCATCTCCACCATCACACTCGATGCTAAAGCCTCTCGTGCGGTCCTGAAGATATGGCATGTCCACTCGAGGTGATGCAAACGTCCAGATCACGTTACTCTAGTAATAATCCTATTGTACGAGAAGCAGTCAAAAGGTTTTAGGATTTTTGCGATTACAACAATTTTATTTATCCATCAATCGTTTTGAAACTTTTAGGAAATATACTTTTTGTTATATCTGATACATAGGTGAACTTTTGTAGAATTTAGATAAACTGTTTTCACGTTATACGTTACTATAGCAACAAATAAACGCGCGCACGGAGCAGTTGCGAAAATTCATATTTTCATTTTTCAAAATTTTCTATCCACAGTTGATAGACATCAACATAACTTGACGTGACTTCGCTTTTGACTGCGTTATATCTTTAGGTCAGCGTTCTATTTTGCGAAATAAGTTTTCTATGCTAAAATTTTCTAAGGAAGTTTCTGAATCGCAGGAAGCAGAAGGCACAGGTGTTTCTGCGATGGAAGAGTAACAGTGGCACAACAAAAGGATCGGAGGACCGCAGGAAAACGTTAATACAATTAATAAAATGCTCTATACGTTAGTACTTGTTGTATACAGTTGTATGTAGTTGTGCAAGTTGTAGTACAGTTGTACATGTTTTAATTAGTTGTTCATGTTACATAAAACTAGTGACTGCCATTGGAAATTTCAAAAAGTGGGGCATTATTAAAGCGGTTTCCCGATCATGTGTATTATTAGACCGGTTTTACAATAATATGTATTATTAGATCGGTTTTTCTATAATATGTATTATTAGACAGGCTTTCCAATAATATGCATTAATAGACAGGTTTTCCAATAATATGTATTATTAGACTGGTTTTCCAATAATATGTATTATTAGACCGGTTTTCCAATAATATATATTATTAAGTAACTACTTAATATCTACCGTCGTTTGCAGGAAACTGCACGCATCATATGGTAAAAACAAGGCCAATATGGAGAGAAACTCGGCCAATATGAGAAAACTCGGCCAATATGAAATTCAAGCAATCTGACTGAATAAGCCAACACGGCCAATATGAACAAGGCTTTGTTTTCTTTAAGGACGCCAATTTGAAGAAAAGAAACACAGCGTCGCAGAGCTATGTTCGCCTATGTAACGTAGACAATCAAAAGAATTAAGGTTTGATTATTTGTAAATTCGGTTACTGTTTTAATAATAACATCGACTTCGCTGAAATATAGCTATTGTCACGTTAGTGTGTGATTTTCCCACGCGCCGTCGAGCGGTAAGGTCCTACTACACCAATTCATTTTCCATAGGCCTACCTTATAGCTTTAAGCTCTGTACTGAGTTCCCTAATGTAGGAAGCTATATTTTTTATTACTTGTTTTGAAAGACCTATCTTAGTTTTATCAAAAAAACATACAGAAGCCATACATTGAGTATGTTTTGAAAAAGCTGTTTGGGTCGGATGGTACTGACCCACCTACTTGCATGTAGAAACATAAGGAAAATGTAAAATATACTTCTTTCTTTGATTATGCAACACATTATGAATACATTGCACAAATGTATGATTTAACCTTTATAAGTACACTTCAAAAGTTGAATTTTAATTTAATTTTTTTAGTAAGATTTTTTGGTTTGATTACCTTGACAACCAATCAAAATTAAGAGATTCTGTGTAATAGCTCCGAATTTACCCTGGAACTTTTTCCCTGCCCGCTGATAGGTTGGTAATTAGTGAAGTCCGATCTAAAGGGACATTCAAACCTGACTGAAGTTGTTTCTTTCTGGCTAAATTGTTTGATATATTCGATATGAGAGAAATGATGTCATTCTTTTTAAGAAAAAAATCCTTTTCGACCAAATATGAGGGCTTAAAAGAGCTTTGGCTAAAGTAAAATTCCTTCGGATTTTAGGCGTAAATCCAGAATCTTCAAAATGCCATATCTCGACAACCGTTCCAATCTTTTGCTTCAAATCAAGTGATTTTAAATTGATTTCATCAACAACATGTGATTTTCTACCAGTTGAAGCTATCTTGAAAATAATATCTACTCAAAAATGATATTTGTGATTTTCAGGGGTCAAAATAGCAGATTTTACCATAAAACGCCACTGTTTTTGTATGCATTTAAAATCTGCCTTCAAATGAATTAACATTATTCAGCAGGTTCTATATGCGAAACCATCAAGAAAATGCAACTTTTCAATTTAGAAATGACAAAAAATAATTCTGAGACTATCCACCCCAACTCCATTTTTAGGGCCATGCCATGTTTTACAATATGCTCATTACACACGATGTCCTGTTACTGTACTGTTTCTTGTATTTTTTCATTAGATATTGTTTATACCATCTTTACAGGTCATTTTCATGTAACCATGCAGCCTATAAGCACTGATTAAAGTACAGATCCATGAAAATTCATTCAAATGAAGGGGGTTGAGTAGAATTATTTTTTTGAAAAACATACAAAAGGTCATATTTTTTGCCAACTAAATAATTTAATTTGTAAAATGTATTAAACCGCATAACATATTTGCATATCGACACTAACCGTATAGAAGCCATGCACTCAAAGTCAGAGTTTACCTCAACATCTTTTTCAAAACAGACAAAAGCGGCTTTTTGACATTTTTTCGGACAGATGTAGACTCGCTTTCTGACATTTTTGCCAAACAATGTATGCAAAGCCCTCAGAAATGAATAAAACTTACTAGATATACCTTTAACCAGGCTAATTGTGTTTACCAGGTGTCAGGTATGGCTAATTGTGTGTCCACTCCCCTCAATAAAGGAATTTAAATTACCTATGTAACATCATAAAACTTTCAAATATTTAAAAACCATGAAAAGAGTTATAAGAAAAGTCAATATACACCATAATTCAACATTTCTCACACTTTCAAATCATTGTGTTAGGAAAAAATTATGTCTACTTTCACTTTTACCCTATGCAGAATCTATCTTTAGGTCATACTACACCAATTCATTTTCCATAGGCCTACCTTATAGCTCTAAGCTCTGTACTGAGTTCCCTAATGTAGGAAGCTATATTTTGTATTACTTGTTTTGAAAGACCTATCTTAGTTTTATCAAAAAAACATACAGAAGCCATACATTGAGTATGTTTTGAAAAAGCTGTTTGGGTCGGATGGTGCTGACCCACCTACTTGCATGTAGAAACATGAGGAAAATGTAAAATATACTTCTTTCTTTGATTATGCAACACATTATGAATACATTGTACAAAAGTTGAATTTTAATTTTTTAGTAAGATTTTTTGGTTTGATTACCTTGACAACCAATCAAAATTAAGAGATTCTGTGTAATAGCTCAGAATTTACCCTGGAACTTTTTTCCTGCCCGCTGACTGGTTGGTAATTGGTGTAGTCCGATCTTAACAGTGGTAGATTTATTTGAATCAGATACTTGTTATTAAATGTTATATTGAACGATATATCTCTTGGTTTTTTTTACCTGTAAATGATATTTAAAACATATGAATAAAGAGAGATATTAAGTAGTTAATTAATAAAAATGTCATTAACTAAGTGTTTTCATATTGGCCCAGTTATTGGTCCTCGAACTGTCATATTGGCCCGCAGCCTTCGGCCTTGGGCCAGAATGATAGTCCTTGGACCAATAACTGGGCCAATATGAAAACACTTAATTAATAACATCATATTATTAGACCGGTTTTCCAATAATATGTATTATTAGACCAGTTTTCCAATAATATGTATTATTAGACCAGTTTTCCAATAAAACATTTCCGGTGATATGTATTATTAGAGCGGGTTTCCGGTAATATGCAAATTTGGACAATTTGCTATGAACACATTTTTACCATATAGATAAAGTTTCCTTTTGAAACCAGCTTCGCAATACGCTCTTCTTTCAAATTTCAGACGAGGAAAGTTATAAGACATTGTCAGTTAAAATAGTTTACTTTATATAGTAAAGATAATTATTTCATAACCTATTTGCCTCAGTTGTCTTTCGCGTTTAAGAGTTGAATTTCGCCTGCGATTGACGATATATCGAATATACGATATATCGAATATGGATTTAAGGAGCTATATGGATACCGACGATATACTGAACATTGAAGATATTACTGAAATAAGGTAAACCGCTTTTAACAGCTAATTTGTGATATCAAATTGTGTGTTTCTACGAAGATGTTTATACGTGCCACTATTTTTAAATAAGGGTATTTACCACATTCAATCACACATTAACTATTTGAACCTGATTTAATTGGTCGGATTTATATTGTTCTAATTTCAAACGATTTTCTTAAACGGGTCAATTGGTCGCTCTTATTAACATTACAGATCGTAGAAGATACATTTATATTAAAACCATCGAACTTTGCTTAACATTTGACAACACTGAAACGTGATCTGTTTTAAACTGTAAACATAGTATTGGTAAAATGGACACATTTCTGTGTCCTTAACAACCTTATGGTCCCGCCTTTATTCCATTACGCGATGGGAAAGTTTATATTAGCAAGCTTTTATAATGGATATTTCGACAATAAAATACGTTTAAAAACACATTTTACTGAAAAATGCGATAACCTGTTTACAATTACATATTGAATGCTTTAATTTTACAATATGAACTTTTTTAAAGCCGAAATTAAGGTTTTATTTCATACCCCAGCCAACCCCGTTGGATGAGGTATGAACGCTAATACTCGTACCACATATGAGGTTTGTTTGTTTACCCAAGTATTAAATATATGTTAAATAGTTCAATGTTATGACTTACTTGTTTAATTCACACTAGACAATCTGTCTTCCATAAGATAATAGTAAGTTATTAGACCAATGGCCAAAACCATCATTGTCCTAAATGGTATAGAACAGACATAAGATGAACTTACCCATTTCTAACATGTGACTTTAACTTGATTGTATGTATTTAACAGTTCCCATATCCCATGGAAACTGTATAATGTATACGTTTGTGTGAGATTGACCTTGCTGCTGGGAAGCTGGAAGTTGTTTGCGACACAATGTTGACATTTAACCCTCCATGTGAGTTGTATGTCAACTCATCGTGTTGCTAACACTAAGCTTTCTTTAAATCATCAAAACTATCCCTCTTCTAAGTCTAAAATCATAGACCTGACACGACCATGCCCATTTATGAACAAATGTCATCTCGTGTGTCATTTACAGTTGTGCTAGGAATTTTAAATGTATTTGCGTCACATAGTCATAGTGACACACTTATATAACCTTATCTATTATCACAATCCCTCTACTGGCTAAATAAATACAGAACCTATATTGTTGAATGAATATGAATGAGTCACTATATGTCAGAAATCGATGCGTAAACTATCACATATTTATCAAGACTTCGTACAGGTAATATCGAGATATTGGAATACTTTCTATTAAATAAATGTTACCCGAAACGGGGTTTGAACCAGGGACCTTGTGCTATTATTTGCTCTTCAATACCAAATATAACCGCTACATCACCGATAAATATTGACACTTTGTAGAAATTCTAATACGTAACAGACATTAAAGAATGCCGCACACGATACATACGAAATATTGCAGTCTCGGTTTGATTGAGACTGTTCATGAACGGTAGTGAAATATGCTTGCTACCGCTCACGCCCAATAGCCCCGTATTGAACAGAACTCAATATTTATAAACGCAATAGTACAGAATTTTTTTTTAACCATCCCGAAGATGGCATGCATATGGTGGTGGACATAGCGACCTTTATACTTATTACACCCCTTACCCCCCCCCCCCCAACCCCAATCCTCCCCCACTCCCATGTCCAGCGGCGTATGGTCCAAGTATCTAACAAAATTATATGCCCCGAAGAGCGAAATAAACAAAAAGGAATTTAGTTGGGAGCAGCAGTTATGAAGCGTGCGCATTACTAGTAACAGCCAAAGAACTAAATTAAAAAGCAGACAACATATCCTATGGGTTGTTAAACAAGACTCACAGCCTTTATCGGCCGGAGTAGTGAAACCACCGAAAAAAAAATTAAGTAAGAAAACAAAAACAATTGAATAGGACCACCGACATCTAAATATAAGTTAAAGTCATTTTTTCACCACACATTGTTATTGTGCATGCATCTCACGCTGAATTATATGTTGATACAACTTCGAATGCATTCACATGATTATGTTAAGTAATGTTTCATCACAATAAATGATACTTAATATGCCATGTTATCAAGAAGTCCCTATAGCTCATGGATATAGCGCCAGATGTACGTTTTTAGAACAATAGTTCTACATGGTGTACAGGAACGATATGCATATAATTTATTCGATGTCTATAATTTATTAGATGTTAATAATGTCCTGCATTTAAATTGAGCGATTACATATACCCGAATTCGCCGTGATGAAAATAATATTACAAAAAATGACACTCCTCAAAAGAGGCATGTGCTTTTAAAAAGAAAATAATAGGGTTCATAGCTTTATTTATCTTTGTCCCCATTGCAATTGACGAGCGAGACGTGTTTAATTGTACATTATTGTCATAATCCCTCTACTATTTGTTAAATAAATGCCCATTATAAAAAAGACACTTGACAATCTCGTTAATTTCACAAAAAGCGTTCATTATTTAATATATAAAAATAATACCTTACTGATATTTAAAGAAATGTTCTGTATTTAGACTATAATGACTATATATGGCGCATCGTATAATGTTGCATGCCCCCCTCACCCCTCCCCTCCCCACACCCACAACCCCAGCCCCGAGGTAACCATATTTCATTCACATGTATAATATATATTTTCACACTCGATAGAGATGTGTCAGATTTATATTGTGATAAAAGCTGACTAGTAAAGGCTGTTTAATTCCACTAGTATACATTCATCATAGACATGCTGTCATAATTTGCTTATTTGGAGCAAATAGTTAGACGAGTACGTATTCCTTGATATTATCGGATTTATTGGTGATGACCACCAAGGCGAACATATGCTGTCTCTTGGTCACATCATAATTTTACATACAGTTTTGTTATTGCTATATTTAGATTGCTGATAAATGGTTTGTTTAGAAAATTGTATACATTATATTGTTCATGACTTGCATAAATTGATTGTACATTAAATACATCTAAGAACAGTTACTTACAACTAATGTAAATTGATTTGAATATATGTGTTGCCATGCATTATATATTGAAATATACTATCATAGTGATGTTTTCTCAGTATGAATAAATGTTATTTTGGTATTTCTGTTTTGGTGTTCCCTAAAAGTCCAATATATGTTTTGCGTTTTGAAATAACCTTAAATCTAAAAGACGTGTACCATACGGAAACGCCGAACCCACTTTAGGAAAGTTATGATGGTTCATAATGGTGGTGGTTGACTTGTCCTTGTCAATGGCGGTCATTCGGTGTTGCTTTAAAGTCGCTTAAGCCGGTGCTAGGAGGCGTGAGAGGTGTTGCATCTTATAATTTCTCCGAGTCAGCTACTTTTCTCTCTTGTTTGTGTTTGTGTTTGTTGCTTCCAAGGGATCACCTTTTCAGTAAGTATTGGCATTCACACTAGCGTGTGTTTAGTGCTGTGTGGCGGCCATACAAATGTCGGCCAGACTACAAATCAGTAGTGTTATTATTTACTGGTCCTTTGGGATCATCAAGCCCATTCAGTGTTGCTATAAAGTAGAATATCGCTTAAGACGGTGAAAGAAGGCGTGAGACTCAATAAAACCGAGTCTGCTACTTTTCTCTCTTGTTTTTGTTTGTTGCTTCCAAGGGATCACCTTTTCAGTATTTATTGACAATCACACTTAGTCTAGCGTTTGTTTAGTGCTGTGTGGCGGCCATAAAAATGTCGGCCAGACTACAAATCAGTAGTGTTATTACTGGTGCTAGTACTGGTCCTTTGGGATCATCAAGCCCATTCAGTGTTGCTATAAAGTAGAATATCGCTTAAGACGGTGATAGGAGGCGTGAGAGGTTTTGCATCTTATAATTAACTCTCATGAACAGACTGAATATAAACGAGTCTGCTACATTTTTTTCTTGTTTGTGTTTGTAGCGTCCAAGGGATCACGACTTAACAATGAACCCCGGGATTAGCAGATCGGAGTTCTCGGACATAGTTCAACCTGTTGTGTCTAGAATGTCCTTATGATATAAGTCTTAGTGAAACTTTAAAAATATCTATCGAGAACAGCATACGATAATGTCGGTTGTTACATTCATACGGAATAGGTTTCCCGCTCCTTTTTAAACGAGTGGTTAAATGTAACGAATTACATTGTGTTCGAATTTGAATTCGGTCATGCTCGGTAAATTATGAAACGGGTGTTAGTGTCCATGTATCGCCTACTGTTTTAAAAAAGCGGTTGCTTTGATTTATTTCATTCAATCATTTTCATAATGATCTGTTATCGATATTTATAATGGTTCTAGAGGAATAGTGCTTGCAAATATATTTTATTGACTATTTAAGACGCCACGGCAATATTAATATTTATAGAAAGTAATAGAAAAATAGTTCAATCCCAACTGGGCATCGTAATCAGTAAAGTCTCGTGAAGATCAAAAGTAAAGTCGGACACACAGTGATCCTTTATTCCAACAGGTTTCATCAAAGGAGGTGAGCAGAGAGCATCTACCTCTTTCTGGCTCAAGTAGGGACGGCATTACTTATCATAGTTTAAGACCTGAAGTAGCTTCATCCAGCAATATGCATGTTTTAATGAACACGATTTCATGTACACGTGCATCTCCATACATTTGATAATGTTGTTTTAAATTTTCTGATAAATAATGTCGGTAATCTAAATTTAACAGATTTATGTGTTTGAATCATTTTCTTTTACATGTACATTTTTTCCTTTCAGAAACTTACGAGATGCTGATCAGATTGCAGTTCAGGATTTGAGGCATGGCAATAAATTCTTGCATCATGGTATTTTTCTCGGGCATACTAAGGGTGTAGCAGAGTTTCGAGCTAAAGTGCGAATTGTAGATATTTTGCAATTTACCCAAATTTTAAAACTTAAACTCGTCAGGGTAAATTACAAGCATAATAGACATTTATCGGATGCGAGTGTGATAGAAATCGCTGAGCAAATGGCAGATAATCCGGAGCTCTTTGGTACCTTCAATTTAGCGACGAATAACTCCGAACATTTTGCAACCTATTGCAAGACTGGTGTCAAAAAATCAAACCAAGTTATTAACAAAGTAAAACAATATGTTAAAAATGAAACGTTATGTAAGGTGTGTATCGGCGTGCTTGGCATGGTGTTATATTTCTGGTAGGCTACCTCTGTACGCCAGTCAGGACATCCATGTTACGATCGAAGACATTTTCAGCAAATACATTAAACATTGTGAAGATATAGTGATATCACAAAGGTCTCATACTGTGTTAACATATGTTTGCGTGTATTTCGGTAGCTCAACCTTATCATTGAGTTACATGTATTACAATCCGATCAAAGCTTGTTCTACTACACCTGTAATCAACATATTGTAAATTATGTATTTCCCGGTACATTTTAATCTAGGCACGCGCAACTAAGCATTTGTAAATTGTGTCTTTTTCGAGATACATGCATAGTTATTTGGTACGTTTTCAATCAAACCATTGTCAATTATATGTTTTCCTTAGATATTGATATATTGTAAATTTGCTATCAACGGGTTTTAAATTAATATTTCATGTGACTCGTATTTATATTTGAACCCTATATAGTTATGGTGTTTGCATTTGTTATCAAACCATTGAAAAGTATAGCTATCCAGAGATATTGATAACTTAAAGCATTGTACATTATTTATTTTCCGATATATTGTTATATCTTATACTGGCAATCAACCGATTGTAAGGTTAACGTTTTCTCGAGATACTGATAATTTTCCTCATTATGATTATTTCCACAGATATATATAATAGTTAAACTGTATTTGTTCGTTGTTCAACATCAACATCAACGTCAATCCCTTATATTTCTTACATATTAGTATTCTCTCAAATATGTCTTTAACACGATGTAACACATATGGAAGTAAGGATAGCCAATCACAATTAAAACCACAATTAAAATAATTCCATTTTCCAGTAGAATCTCTTCATGTCAACTCTTACTTATTGCATGCAGTTAGTAATAGAGAAACTGGCAGCAAGATGATACATGTTATGCTTACTATTACCAATATACACACAAGAGACAAAAATAGCAGATTAATGGTGTGTTCTCCTGTTGCCCTGGCTTCTGCTAAGTCACTGAGTACTTACTTTCTGGCTTTTTATCTTTTTAGGATTTTTGTTTTTATTCATATATACATGATGTGTTATACTTACATTGCCTATTAATGCTGCCTTGTTTGTTAGAGAATATAACCTGGTGGGGATATCTTTATTTACACTGTTGGGTCTACAATAGTGTAAGAGTGAGGTTTGGTGAACCCTAGAACCTGGTTTAAACCCCCAGACTTTGATAACGCAATCATATAATTACACATGGTAACGCATGTCAAGGATTTGGCCAGAATGAAGTGAGGTCGTCCACCTTGATTTAACATGTTTGGTAGGAAGAACTGGTAGTAAAAAATGGGAAGAAAGTGTCTGGTAAGAAAAAACGGTCGTGGCATGTTATCGTCGTCGTGACAACATTTGTTTTTTCAATATTGTTCTAACACACGTGACTTGATCTGTTATTATGTTAAACTGTTTTACCAGTTCCTATCCTAATGCTATTTTCTCTCGGCAGCTATTTACGCGTAAAATCTTGCTTTTTTTTTAACATCGTAATTCTTCTTTGTTTTAGTGAGTGGATTTGTTTGACTATGTTCTGCGAAAGCTACATTTGCTGCGCATGCTTTAAAACGTACTTATTTGTTGAGGGTGTTTTGCTTCAGCGTTTTACCACGTTTTTTTAATGAAGGTTTGAATGAAGAGTTTAGCAATTTTTTATTTATAATAGTTAAGTTTTACAGATGCATTATAAAAAAAGCAGAAATTTAATAGGTCAGTGTGAACAGTGTTAAGTTGTGTATTGTAATTGGATAAGATACATAGTGCAACCGTTCTGCAAAGATCTCGTCAAATTTAAACAAAACAAATATCTTTACCAGGTTTAAAGTACTGAAACATGAAGAAGCATGTTATTGTTTCACGCCTACTTTTATGTCAGTTGTCCAATTCAATTATATCTGAATATCGGCAATGAATAACATTTGACTCTATGATTTTCATTTTGAAAACCTTGAAGTTAAACGTTCAAGGCATGTACAAATCTCACGAAACCAATGTACGCAAATTGTCTAGCTTCTGTCTCTAAAAATGAATACATATATCAATTTCCCTTAGCACGTATCAAACACTTCAACAATATTTTACCTTGAATGTTGGTGGCCTTGCAATGCCTAACGTTTTCCCCTGTTTTCAAGTGTAAGTCACGTGTTAGATATGTACATCAAACACAATACTTCAGCCATTTGTCATTGCAAGCTCGTTACCTTTAATCTGGTAGCAGGATGTCAACGTAACACGATAACGTTGTCTATGGGCCGCTAGGGTATACCGGTTTTGAATTTTATGCGTTTGTATTATCTTGTAGTTTGAAACTCATTTACTACCATTTTGTTTTCCTATTGATTTTTCGCATCGTTTTCCTCATAAAAATCTATCTTGAACTTATACATACTGTTGCTTCTAAATATTTTCTATCTTGTGTTGGTTTAAACAATGTTGTATTCAAGAGATGTGGTGAAAAATATGTCAAATAATATATGGACATGATTTGATTGTTGTTCGTGTTTTATGGACATGAATTGATTATTGTGGGGGTGTTATCTTGTTTACTGTCGACTAAGATGATTATTATATTTATTATTTCTATTCGTGGTAGCTTTAAATGATATGAATATGTATCCAAATAAGGGATACATAGTAATATACACTTATAACCGAGAACGTATTCGTGAAATTTTATGATTTTCCACGTAGTACTTTTTGTTTTCCCCTTTAGCCGATAAAGTTGCTGCAAGGATTCTCAGTGGGTTTTGACAAAAGATGCAGCAACTAATGCTGAATTTGTTTCTATTATTTTGTTATATTACACCTTTTTACTGTTGAAGATATAGATGATCTTACACGAGTACCTGTTTGTTATTAACTATATTAAACGAGTTAGATAACATTATGTGATCTGCGACAGTGCCGAGCATCATCAACGAGTTTAATAAATTCAACATTAAAGAAGGCACACATGTGAGGTTATATTTATCACATAACTCAAAAAAAGCCCCATAAGCAGCATTTATTAGTGTTATTACATGTATATAACGTAGTCATGCGATGACGTCATATGCTTATAAGGACAGATAAAAATATCAGGCAGGGAAAGCAGCATTCAAGGACGATAGTCAACCACAAAACACAAAAACAAACACGCAAACAGACAAACGAGAAGGCAAAATTAATAAAAAATGCAAACGACATCACAAACACAAAAGGGTTGACAATAGGGCTACCGCCTTGGAACGATCAGTGGCAACAAAGGTCACTGGGGGTTTAAACCGGTTCTAGGGTGCACCAAACCTAACACTTACCCTACTGTCATCCCATTAAAACAGGACAGTGTAAATAAAGAAATCCCCGTTCTTCCGGATCAATTTATTTCAGCTACAGCTAGTCCCCTTCGTCCGTTGGTCCATCCGTCTTTCAGGGAAAAGAGGTTGAGATATAGTACAGCTTGTTTCAACAAAATAAAGTTAAAAGAACACATAATATATTAGTTTTAAAATCATGAACAGTCTCAATCAAATATGTTTATGAAAAGTGGATGGCAGAAGAATCATAGTATTAAGAATAAACAGAACGAACACAAGAGGTCTTTCCACTGATTCGATTTACATAGACTTAAATTCCAATGCAGAACTGTTCTGGATATTTGTATTGTGATGCCCATATTCTTTGCTCCCTAATCTGGTAACCGTATAACAAAATAGGCATAAACGTGGTATCAAATAGCTTAAAGGGACAATGTCTGTAACTTTTAGCTTATAAAACACGAACTAATTACGTTAACAAACATAACACACCTATCATTATTGAATAGTTACTAATTACTAAATAAATGAACACACTCCTGAGACTGACGTAGATAAATAAAGATGATTGGAAGGAATTCAATAGGATACAACAAAAAAAGAAGTACCGATTCGTGGGGTTGAACTCGTAACCCACACTAAAATTACACGGGCGGGTAATAATTACGAATTTCGGAACTACCGAGCTCGCTCCCAACTGAGCTAAACGGGCCTGATGTATTACTTATAAAGTAGATATAAAAATCGAACAGGAAATGTAGATTCAAGGACGACAGTCAACTACAAACACTGAAAGAATCAAAGAACAACTATATATAAAAATGAATACAAGGCAAGATAAGACATCACAAACACACAAGGGTTGACAATATGGCAACCGCCTTGGAACGATCAGTGGGAAAAAAGGCTGCTGGTTGTAGTGTGCACCAAACGTCACTCTTACCATATTGTCACCATATTGTCACCCCATTAAACGGGACAGTGTAAATAAATATATCCCAGCCAGGTTTAAATCTCTAACAAACAAGTAATATAAGTAAATCACATCAATGATCATGTATATATAATATAAAAAAGGCCTAGAAAACCACAAAGTAAGTACTCATTGACTTGGCAGAAGCCAGAGCAACAAAAGAACAAACAGTTAAGGGTACGGCAAGACAAGATTAAAGACAAACATCAAACGCTACCGTCCTATAAGGATTTAGGTAGACGTCATCATAGGGTCGACAATCTGTCCGGTCATCGCACAATCAAATTGGAAAGCAGTAGTGGCGAACTGTAAATGGGTAAACCACTAAACATCAGTACGTTGCAAAATGATAGGGTCATAACCTCATTTGATAAACTGTTTAACAAGTTTAATAAGGATTGTATGAAAGTGATTATGACCAAGCATCTTACGAAGTTTGTAAATCACATCACCACAAAAGTCATGTTGTGATAGTCCTTGTCGCAGAAGAGTTCTTAAAATACTTTTATATTTTAGAAATAGATCAGGGTTACGATAATAAAATGTTCAATGGTTTTAAGACATACAATTTAGAAAATCTAATGTGCTAATGGATGTCACGTGATCAACAGAACATGTAAATAATGCCGGTCCCACTTTTGTTTAGAAACAATAACTAAAACATTTGTTTTTCAAACCCACGAATGCATTACTACAGACTTATTTGGGTCTATGCTCATATTTTCATGCATACATTTCACTGAATAAAAATCAGACAGTTAGTTGGCTATGTTAAAAATCTGCTTACGTACGAAGAGTGTAAATTTAAAGGGTTCATACTTATCAAAATAGACAAGAATGCTTTTCAGTTTGGATATTGAAATTATTTCTGTTCTGCCTTAAAGTAGCTTTCCCGCCAACAACAGCCAAATTTTACAACTTATGTAAACAATATGTTACAATATAAACCGCTCTAACCGGCTAGACCATACCATAAAACTAGAGCGTCGAATTATGAGTTACACCAATTCATAATTCATTTTACGCCTATTCAGTCTCGTTTTTTTTATGTACACTGAATAAATGAAGAATATTTTTAATCGGCATATGTACATAATTGTATGGCATGAACACCTGCACAGGGTTTGGATATATAATAGTGTAATGTAATTTTGCCGTTATTTGGCGGTTTAGTGCCTTTAAGCTGCTAATGTTTCTTGGGTCTTTGTCCAAATTAGTTTTGGTGTCATGTAAAGACCAATGTATACGTCGTTTATAAAAACGGCTAATCAGGATCATGCTCAATTTACAGCCTGAAGACATCCTATACAGCATCGAAAACATATGTATACCAAGTTCTGTCAATACGTAACTACTATACGAGAGTCATTTGAAAAGTATACATCAGTGTACATTTACATAATCAAACAAATATCATGTGTTATGTATTATATACCGTTAGCAAGCTAAATATATTGTATATCGATCTAGATAAGAAATATACAGGCTGTATTTATAAATTCACATAATAAACCTTCGATATTCAATATTTCTAATGAAAAGGGCATAACAATATGGCATAGATAATGATATACGCATACAATATAAAACGGGTTCTGCCTTCTGAAATACGGATCATATTTTCCAGGGGAGGGGTTATAACGTCATATGAGGTCACTATGCGCTTGTATTGTTTCCTAGTAGCCTAAACTTCGCCTACGTCAGTCTCAGGAGTGTGTTCATATTTAGCAATGTGCTTGCATACTATCAGTAGATGACAACGAATGTTTTGAAAGCAGAGTCCGACACTTGGGGACAAATGTAATGTTTCCTAGAAACCTAAAGTCCGCCTATGTCAGTCTAAGGAGGGTGTTCATATTTAGCGCTGTGCTTACAGACTATGAGCAGATGACAACGAAAGTCGAATGCAGAGTTTGACCCTTGGAGCCAGATTTCAATGTAAAAAGGTCAAATTCAACAAAAAGAACGTTAAAGCCACAGGTTTCAAAATCTATATTGACATTTCTTACATACTATTTGTAACGATATACGAGTACACATTCAGTAGGGAACGGATTTTGCGAATTTAGGGAGAGGGGTACTTATATATGGTAATATATGAGAATCTATGAAATATCATTATTATTTTAAAATGTTGGCAACATGTTGTTTGATGAGACATCCAACTGCGGCAGTGGTCTAGAGGTAGAGTCTGCGTCTCCGGGAAGTCGTTGGTTCGATCCACGGCCGGGTCACGCCAACTATTTCATGAAAGTGGTACTTAACTGACGTTTAGCATATAGAGTGTAGTGCTAGGACTGATCGGCCCGTGTCATACCTGCACATAACATACTTAATAAAATGCGAAAAGGGTTTAAACAATTAAAACACTTAATTTAAATGATATATTATGTTAATTGTCACTATTCAACATTCATTCAGCGAAACTATAAAATGTATCATTCGGGAGTATTAGACTGTGAGCTAGTAGGAGAAACCCTCACACCCCAACCCCCCCCCCCCCCCCACCCCATACAATAAGTTTCAAAATGAGACATGAGTGCCATTTGAGCGTTGGGGCTTTAGTGAGTTTTGGGGGTAAACTCTGCGTTTTTAGACGAAAATCGACGAAATCTGGAATTATTTTTTTAGAAAATGAATGGATTATATTAGAACCAATTTGAATTGATGGAATCTTTCTCGGAACGCATCTCTACTTGTCCCACCATATCATTTATGGATCCGATACTTAAATATTTAAATTTTGGGTAAAAATGTTAAAAAATTGAATTTCTTATTACTGTAATACATTGGGGATATTTAACTAAAAATTAAAAATATATCTAATACAATAGAAAAAAGAAATAGTGTAACCTTCTTGGGAAGGGCTTACCAGTGATTAAGTAGAAAAAGGTCCCAAACCGCATGATGTTTGGAAATGCCTTAATTTTGGGGCGAATTGTGATTTTGGTCAAAAATCGCCGGAATCTGGTATTATTTTTTGAAATTAGTTTGAAAATAAACTTATCAAATTGAAGCAATAGAATGTTGCACAGCATACATATTCAAGTTTTTCCTGGCATCATATATAACATATGTGCTCAAATATTTGCATTTTAGGGCAAAATGTTGGAAAAAATGACAAAAATCACTGATTTCTGTAATCCATTGGGGGTATTGGGTTAAAATATAGAAACAAATTTAATACAATTGAATAAGGACACATTGTAATATTTTTGGATAGACAAAGGTCCAATAATTAAGTAGAAAAAAGTCCCGAACCGTATGATGCTTGAAAATGCCTTAATATTTAGGCGAAAAATGTGTATTTTTTTTCAAAAATCAACGGAATCTGGAATTATTTTTGAAAATAATTTTAACATAAACTTATCAAATTGAATTATTATAATGTTGCACAGCATACATATTAAAGTGTTTTCTGGCATCATATATAACATATCTGCTGAAATATGTTGTAAAAAAGGACTAAAGTCAATTATTTCTGCAATCCATTGGGGATATTGGGTTAAAAGCTAGAAAAATATATAATACCGGTACAATAGAAAAATAGATTGTAAGCTAGTAGGAGTAACCCTCACCCCAGGGGGAATTGTGAACACCCTTTTTTTCTGAAAGCCCATTATGTGTAGAGCATTTTGGAACATGTACGTGTACCAGCTGCGCATATAAATTCGATTCAAGCTAACCAGTGGGCCTTACTGCCTACTGACCGTTCCAAGTCTTCACCACCCTTTCTGTTGTTTTTTGTCTCTTTTATTGTATTTTCAAGTCCTTGTTTGCAGTACAGTGCGGACCTACGATGCCTTTGCGCTCGGACGCTGTGGTTTCTGTAGGACCCTATATCTCATTACGTTACCGGCATTTCGAACATGGTAGATAGAGCTATATACAGTGTTCGTTATAAATAGAGAAATAGCGTTGAACGACCCTTTGCGACACAACGGGACTGGTGGCCAGCCGTCGGCAAAGGTCCCAGATACATGTGGCACTCAGTCGCTAGTCCATATTAGGGGAAAGGCTACCCGATTTCGAGTCTCGAACATGGCACATAGAGCTATATACAGTTATATAGAAGGATATAGCGTTGAACGACCTTCGGCCGACGGCCGCTGGGCCGACATACAGATTGGATGACACAACGGGACTAATGGGCAGCCGTCAACAAAGGTCCCGGCAACGCGTGGCATTCGATCGCTAAGCTGTATCAGGGGGAGGCTACCCGAGTTCGGGTCTCGAATCTCGTAACTCACCTAGAGCTATATACAGTATAGTTATATATGTATAGAGGGAAAATAGCTGGACCGATCCACATATTTTGTGACACCGCGGGACCGGTGGCCAGCCGTGGGCAAAGATCCCCGCTATGCGTGGTACTCCGTCTCTAGACCTTATCAGGGTGAGGGCTACCCGAGTTCGAGTCTCAAACATGGCACATAGAGCTATATACAGTTATATAGAGGAAAATAGCGTTGAACGACCTTCGGCCGATAGCCGCTCGGCCGACCCACATATTTTGTGACACAACGGGACCGGTGGCCAGCCGTCGTATCAGGGGGAAGGCTACCTGAGTTCGGGTCTCGAACATGCCACCTAGAGCTATATACTAAATAGCTTTGAGAGACCCGCAGCCGAAGGCCTCTGGGCCAACCTACAGGTTTTGTGACACTCAATCCCTAGGTCGTATCAGGGGGAAGGCTTCCCAAGTTCGGGTCTCGAACATGGCATATAAAGCTTTATACAGTATAGTTATATAGAGTGAAATAGCCTTGAGCAAACCACAGCCGACGGCCGCTGGGCCGATCCGCAGGTTTTGTGACTCAACGGGAACGGTGGCCAGCCTCGGTAAAAGCCCCCTTACGCCTGGCATTCGATCGTTAGACCATATCAGGGGGAGGGCAACCTGAGTTCGGGCCTCGAACATGGCACCTAGAGCTATATACAGTATAGTTATAGAGAAATAGCGTTGAGCGACCCTCGGCCGACGGCTGCTGGGCCGACCTACAGATCTTGTGACACAACGGGACTATCTTGGACGCCATGTTTGATTTCTTTTTATTGTGTTACACCTACATTTCGGCTAGTATACAGATCCATATCATACACAGTATAATTAACATTTTTATATATAGAAAACCTTACTAACAGACGAACACCAGTTTGTACAGCAACCTGTTTGCACTAAAAATATTTTGTTTGGTAATGAATGTGGTGTAACGTAAATTACAGAATAGTTTCATTATGTTTGAAGCGCTTCTCAACTTATATTAATAAAAGTACATGTATTATGTTTTTTACGTGGTTTTTAATGTACATTGAAATTTTAATTGTAATGTAAGGTAACATAGATTACATGAACGTTACTCACTAAAGCCCAACGTTCAGAATTCATGGCACACCTGTCTCATTTTGAAACGTATTGTATGTTCTTTCAAAAAATCTTACCCTACAAAATCCCCCATCGGGGAGAGGGGTCTACAGCCAGCTCAAGAACTATAGTACATGATGTGTTGTATTTGTTCGGGAGGTTCTGTCATGTCATTTTTTAACAAATTGCCATAAGGTATCAGCTAGAGCAGGCTTGTTTGCTTATAAAAGCAAATAAAATGTCAGCGTGCCATGCACTCCTTGGAAACAAATGATGGGTCAATGGAGATATCGCCAGGTGAGAGTAGAAATGTTCCATAGAAGAAAGACGGCACTTTTTTCTCTCATCTGGCAATATGTCGTTGTAACATGTATGTTTAAATTACTTTTTGAAAAATTCAGATTTCGTTTATGTTTTATTAAAAACACATTTTCCTCCAACAAAAAAAAGCAGCATTTACCACCTTCTTATGGGTTTTCTGGTATATTATTGCACAATGGACAGCAGAAATGTTATAATTTTTTTTTTTCCGTTCTTTCTATGCACTTTTAATTTTTTCCTAATACCTCGATGCATTACAGAAATCAGCGATTTTAGTAATTTTTTCAACATTTTGCCCTAAAATATAAATGTTATCTCTGATACAATAAATGACTTTGATATGTATAGTGTGCAACATTTTATTGCTTCAATTTGATAAGTTTATGTTCAAACTATCTTCAAAAGATAATTCCAGATTCCGTCGATTTTTGACGGAAATACACATTTTTCGCCTGAAAATTAAGCCAGTATTTTAAGCATCATATGGTTCAGGACATTTTTCTACTTATATCTATCCAAAATGTTACAATATGTCTTTATTCTATTGTATAAATTTTTTTTTCTAAATTTTAACCCTATACCACAATGGATTACAGAAATCAGTGATTTTTGTAATTTTTTCCAACATTTTTCCCTAAAATGCCAATATTTGAGCACATGTGTTATATATGATGTCAGGAAAAACTTGAATATGTATGCTGTGCAACATTCTATTGCTTCAATTTGATAATTTTATGTTCAAACTAATTTTAAAAAATAATTCCAATTTCCGGCGATTTTTGACAAAAATACACATTTTTCGCCCCAAAATTAAGGCATTTCCAAACATCATGCGGTTGGAACATTTTTCTATTTAATCACTGGACCTTACCCTGCCAAAAAGGTTACAATATTTATGTTTTCTGTTGTATTAGATATATTTCTAATTGTAAGTTAAATACCCCCAATGTATTACAGAAATCAGCGATTTTATTCATTTCTTATTGTGCCCATAGCGCCAGGGTTCTCCTGGCGTTTTAGTTGGCGGACGGACTTTAAACCTTCGAACTACACACACACACACTTCATTTCTTAGCATTTTTACCCAAACTCTCAATATTTAAGTATCGGATCCATGAATTATATGGTGGGAGATGTAGAGATGCGTTCCGAGAAAGATTCCATCAATTCAAATTGGTTCTTATATATTCCATTTTTTTCTAAAAAATAATTCCAGATTTCGGCGATTTTCGTCTGAAAACGCAACGTTTTCCCCCAAAACTCACTAAAGCCGCAACGCTCAGATGGCACACATGTCTCATTTTGAAGCTTAATGTATGTTCTTTCAGAAAATCATACCCTACATAATTGCCCCTGGAGGTGGGTGTGGGGGGGGGGTGGTGGGGGGCGGGGGAGGGAGTCTACAGCCAGCTCGATAACTATATGGATGTGGTTACCAGTTTAATCGTTATTTTAAATGTAGACGTGTTAATTGCTGTTTGCAAAAAAAGGTGGCATAGCATTATGGAGATTTATTAATGCTATTTTATTTTGAACAAATGGTAAGGTATTGTTGTTTTTTTCCGTTTTATAATCAATCAAGACTTAAAATAACACGAGCTGTTATTACATGTGTATGTATCTATAATTCAATATATTTAATATGCCGATTAACCAAGATACAATTCAACAAATGCCAAACAATACTTTGAAATGTTTCTTTATTTTACCATGTTTACAATAAATCGATTTTAGTAAACTTGATAGTTTTATATTTTCTTTATGTCGAGTTTAAACAAAACTAACCAAAAAATATCAAAACAAAGACACTCGAAGTAATGAGAAATATCTGATTTACACGAGATATTTATTTCAAGCTATGTACAATTTGTCCATCGCGTGATATACATATTTCGATATAAAATCTAAAACTATAATTAACAAATCGAGTAAACATCATGTTTTAATTCAATCTACTCGACGCATAGTCCCATTTGTTTGACGTTTGTGTGATTTTATCTAATTGCACCCGTGACGCATCATTACGTTTTTCCAAAAGCCATGTGGACAATTTCAGACCGCACACTGTACTCGTTTAAAACTGAAACAACAACCCAACTCTAAATAAACGCGCTTACCTAATAAATTAATAATTAATCTTCAATTGAATATCACATGTATGGAATATATATAGTCCACAATATATACGCATATGACCTGGCCATTTGTACATGTAAACGTTTCTTGATTGACGTCACTGCTCAAGACACCTTTAGTTTGCCGTTCGAACAATGCATAGTACTCAGATTTAAACAAATGATCATCATTCTTGACTTTAAGTAAGTTGTACATTTATAAAATCAGTGTATCAGTTTATATTGACTGTTTATGTCTACCGCATAGAAACTCTGCACCAGGTCCGCGTATAAATCAAAGTTCAGAAGTACTGAATGTCGAAAACATTGACTGGAATAAATGAGTTCAACTGTTTCCCACATGAAAGGCTTGAGGGGGTAAAAGCGATACATAAAAGCAGCAGCAGCGACCTATGTATTTGAAGGTATAACATTGTGCCAGGAACTGTGTGGAAAAGTAGAATTGGAACCAGTAGGAGAAATTCTCACCGTTGGATGGACAGGAGATGGGGATAGAGATGTCAAAGTACTACCATGGCTTATATGAGGTTATCATTATTAATTATGGGGAGACAGGAAAACACAAACTTCATAGTTGAGTATCGACATCGATTCCCCCTATGTCAGAATTATTCAGACAAAGTGCTTCTTACGTCCTTTCCCTATATAAATCTACGTTAAGTATGTAAAATCTCTATATACAAACTTTGGATATAGCGTGTCTGGACAAAACACGCAAACTTGAAAGTTTACTAAATAGGACTAAATAGAGGCAATTTACGCTGCGAATTGGACATGAACGCTAAACATGAATGAAATTTCAATTTTCTTCCTAGATTATAATTGATAGCATACATATGTTCATACATATGTATTAATCAAACGTCCGGCTTTTTATGTGTTTAGGCACGCTCTCCTCTTGAAAGTTTACCTATCAACGATTTCATATGTACCTATAATGTCGTGGTCGTAGCGCTTATATATGAAAAGCACCTTAGTTTGTTGTCCGCCGAGATATTGCGCCAATTTCGCATTCAGAAAACGTAGGTATACCCTTAGCGGCACAACGAACACTGTCATTTTGGAGTAGTTCTGCTGCATATTAATCTTGTTCATTAGTGACGCTTGTTTTTAAATACAAACGTTTGTCTTTAAAAATGCAAGCATCATAGATTATCTAGACTAATAGATTGGACCGAGATATTGCGTACAGAAATAGGACTGGTATTGAAAAGTATTGTCTGGTATTGACAAGTATTGTAACGACCGCTTGGTGCCCTAAACCCGTACATCCGGTCATATTGAAAAATCAGACGAATCGCCAAAAGAAGTCAAACGCGTATGCATGTCGGAGGAGGACGCATAGCAAAACTCGTCTCGCCGAATGCAGACGTGTATTGTATACACTACTCTACAGCTAGACTCGATCATCTGCGACGCTTGCTTGTTTTCAAGACAACCGTCTAGAAAAGTTCTCCTGAACAAAGTTTGATTTTTGCCGATACACTGGTATCGTTTCTGATTGGCTGAGACAGGAACACCTGCTATCCAAGATTTACAGAAAGGCCGAAAGACAATACATTTATTAATAAACAAAGATAAACAAAGAGGTAAACGTCATTATTATATCGACGAACTAAATGCGGATTGTCAGAAATACTTTAATAAATAAAATAAAAATACGGTCACGTGTTTTCAGTTTCAAATTTGTTTCTGCACAAACGATCAAGACGCTTGTATTTACAATCAAGCGTCGAAGATGATCAAGGCTACTATGCAGCTGAAGGTGTCAGACCAGTGAAAATCAGTCCATTTAACACAATGCAAAATAGGCTATATTTGGAGATCAGTCACAAGTTCCACGACATTCGTTCGCTTAAATGCCCTTTATTTCTGTGAATTAAACAAATTTGGCTCGCAAACGGTCCTATATCTGGAATAAAACACCGATTCAGTTTGTTAATATTTCACGTCATTCAGTCACACTATGCGTATTTTGAAAGAAACATCCGTCAAAACCACATCTCTACCTAACATCTGTGCGCATACTCTCCAAAGAAATGTCTGACAAACACAGTAAAATACTTACTATTCATGACAACAGAGATGATACTTTAACATCAGGTTAGATTTAACAATGAAATAAAAACTACTCTTGGGAAAAACACTTGCAAACTAGAAACTTTGGGTTTTTTCCAGGAACTAGTTTAGCACCCTACGACCCGCAAGTAATTACTGACTGGTCTTACACCTGAATGATTAAGTTTACACCAACACCTTACAAGTCAGACGCATTTTGACCTTATCTCGAGCATTCAGACCTTTTGAGAGACTTCGCAAAGATGTCTATAATGAGATATATGGTCCTATAGAAACCACAGCGTCCAAACGCAATGGCATCGTAGGTCCGCGCTGTACTGCAAAAAAGGAGCACTATTTATCCCCGCCATGAACTATTCTCTAACCAACAAGGCAGCATTAATAGGTAATAAGTATACAAAAAGATGCTCATGTATATATGATTACAAAAAAAAAATATAGCCTAGAAAGTCATAAAGAATGTATCCAATGACTTGTCAGAAGCCAGAACAACAAGAGAATAAACCATTGAGGGCACGACAAGACAAGTTTGCAGACAAACATCAAACGTCACCGTCCTTTTGGGCTTTAGGTTGACGTCATCATCGAGTCCACAGCCTGTCCGGTCATCGCATGATTAAAGAGGAAAGCATAGTGGCGAACTGTAAATGGGTCCACTACCAAGCATGCAGTGCGTTGCAAAATGATAGGGTCATAATTTCTTTTTATAAACCTTTTAGCAAGTTTAACAAAGATAATATGAAAGGGATCATGACCAGGATCTTACGAGTTTGTAAATCACATCGCCATAGAAGTCAGGTTGTGATAGTCCTTGTTGCAGAAGAATTCTTAAATTACTTTTATATTTGGAAAAAATATCAGGGTTACGATATTAACGTTTTGTAAAGGTTTTACAAAGTTTATGGCAACGGTAGCCCTGATGGAGTAGGTTTTTAGTTATACAATGATTACGAATATTCAAGTCCTCAAGTCGAGTACAAGCTCTAGAAAAACGAATAAGTTGAGACACAAATACCCCATAAGAAGTTTCTAAATAAGAATAATTAACAATATCAAAATTAAAATCATCTCTCTTGTCATACATTTTGCTAATTATTTCACCATTCTCAATGGAGGTGGCGTCAATATCAGAAATATTAGCTTTGTTAAGATGAAGTTTTTAAGTATATATATTAATAACCATAGTAGAATGAGAGCAATAAGCTTGTCTTTGATAAGGTGGTGTGGTAAAGTTGTATATAATGTAGAAAACTCATCAGTACTTATAGATGAAGCTTGAAGTTTATTGCAGATTTTATCAAGAACGTCGCCTGAATTGTTAATAGACCAAAATTAATTAATCCCAGTTTTCATAAGCTTTAGCACAATATTGTTTACGTGATCTTTAACGGCAGTACGACAATATGTTAAAAGTGGAGATATTTGTAGTGGTGCAAGAACTAAAATTGGAAATAAAAGGGCTTTATATGGTTGTTTGTGTAATTTGGGAATCCAGTACGTCAGGAAGTTTGACCAAGTTAAGAGCCCAATAGCCATTATCGCCTATAAAGAACGTAAGGAGCGTTTAAAAATTCCAATTTTCCCCAGACCTTGTTTTTGAATCCGCATAGTGGAGCAAAGAATCAGAAGCAGGCCGAGCGAGCGAGGCTAAAATAATAGTAGTATAGTATTCTTTAACTTAGATATTACTGCCTTAAACATTGTCCTCATGTTTTATCATGAGTGATTATAAATGTTAAAGTTTCTGAGCGGAAACTGTAAACATCGCCCATTTTCAAACATCCAAGGGCCATGACTCCGGCAAGATATGTGCAATCTGGCTGGTTATCGAACTCTGCCGAGTTATTATGCCCATAAACACTGTCCTAAAGTTTCATCAAGATTGTATTACAAATGTTAAAGTTATATAGCGTAAACTGAATAAATCTTCATTTCAACAATTCAAGGTCCATAACTCCGGCGTTATAGGTGGGATATGGCTAGATATCGAACTTGACCTAGATATTAGGGCCATAACAAATGTCCTAATGTTTCATCAAGCTCGGATTATAAATATTAAAGTAATTGGGCGGAAATGAAATAGGGGACGGTACAACGGAATGACGGGGTCGCGTGTTTCATGTAATCACACGCCCTACTCATCAGGTTCGGATTATATATATTAAGGGAATTGGTCGGAAACAAAATTTGGGACGGAACGACGGAATGTCGGTGTCACGTGGTAATCACACGCCCTGCTGATAGTCCAAGCGTAGAATTTAACGTGGCGTTGTGGGATTCATACTTAGCCGTGGTATCCACACGTTTTAATGAAAACGTATCTATAACTTATGAAGACCGTTTTCTTGCTAAAGAAATTCACTCCATATCGAAAAAGAAAAAGCATATAACGAACAATTATATGCAAACCAAATTTCAAAGATGCTATGATAAATGAGAAATAAGCTTTTTAAAGACACACAATCAATAGATTGTCTTTACGACGGTCGTGTATTTGTTTACCGGTGTATAGAAACACCGAAACGCACCGAAACACCGGAACGCAACGGAATCACCGAAACACAGTGCAAAATATCAATCTCCACGCAGAGTTATCGTTCCTTGCACTCACATATATCTCTGCTAACTACTAAATTACAAGATTTTGGTAAAACCTGTTAAATTGGAATATGTTTGCCTGAAACTTGTTTATTTCTTGTGTAAATATAATTTTCAGAATATCTGCAAATTAGATGTTACAAGATTTGAAATAATGCATGCAAACAATTTAGTTTTAATCGGGACTATTTTACTACAAAAATAATACGTACTTAGGTCTCCTCAATCGAAACGCATATGTAAACGTTTCAAACCGAAGCTCGATAGCAGAAAATTACTAAAAAAAAATAACTAAAATAATTATTTAATATAGGTCTATATTTTATCTTTGCAAATCACGCAAAAGGATTTATTATAAACATAGTCATAACTTTTTGAATAATCACGTGACCTAACCGTTCGCCCTACTTCCTTTGACGTTGACAGAGTCAAATGAGGAACGAGTGTACTCTGGGTAAAGATTGACAGAATATGCGTAATATATTGCTGTGTTCTACAAGCGTTTATAAAAGGTTCATGTAGTAAATGTCAACGGTTAATGTCATTATAAATGATAACTATTATGAGTTTGCAATGGGAAATTGTTTTCAGCTAAAACACTTTAGAAAATTAGACTTTTACAAAAATGAAAAATCAGTATTTACAAATACGCAGTATTTTACGATTCCGGATGTTTCGGCACCAAACCATATCGACACTAGACGTTTCGGCACCAAACCATATCGGCATCTATTTTATTTTACCCAAGACATTTCGACACCCATCTTATATGCCAAATGAGTGTAATAATGAAGTAAAGAAATGATATGTTTGCGACATTCTTTCAGTTGTCGTAATGTCGCCAACGACATGGCGACATCGCGACATTACGACAATTGAAAGAATGTGTCGTAATGTCGCGATGTCGTAAAAATGTTGCATTGTCGTGGGCGACATTACGACAATTCGTCGTAATGTCGCGTTGTCGTGTGCGACAATGCGACGCCCGACAACACGACATCGCGACATCGCGACATCGCGATACGACATCACGACATAATTGTCGCGATGTCGTATCGCAATGTCGCGATGTCGTATCGCAATGTCGAGTTATCATATCGCAATATCGCATTGTTGTATCGCGATATCGCGGTGTCGCGTTGTCTGGCGTCGCATTGACGCCCACGACACTGCGACATTGTATCTGGCCCCAACCGGACACCGTACTTTACATGTTTGTCTATCGTGAACCAGCCTATGTGTCGTGCTCGGCCGTTTCCAAAGGTCCATTATCATACTATTTTTTTATCATTTGGACAAATGGTTACAATTTTAAACACATTTTGATTAATTAGTTTTACAAATTCAGCAGTAAAATGTTGAAAAGAGTCAACCACAACCGTAATAAAGAAATGACCAGTCGGTTTTCCGTATGTACCAAATTCAGCGTTTTTGTAAAGCCACACACGTCTCATATATTTCAGTTTAATGTTATAACTAAAGTTAACATGTACATGTACGTATGTACCAACATGTCACTTGGTGTATCAGGATTAAAAACATGTATTGATTCCGAAACTACGATTGGATCTAAATGTGTTGAAACCGTATGTTACTATAGTCGGTTCGGTATGCACATTTTTCAGATTGTTAATAATGATAATGTCTCTTAGTTTAGGATTATGATCTCTTTTATGTATGTATAATAAACATATAGATTACTGGCCCCTGAGGGATAATGCGATCAAACCAATGCAATGTTTATACAAGGATGACCCTTCATTATAATGCGATTCAAATTATTGAGCCGTGAAGTTTGGACGGTTTCATTTGGAATGCAAAGAATGGGTGAAATAAGTAAAACTACACACATGACTGAATGTAGGCATTTTTAAAAGATTAAATCCGCTTTTCCTATGACGCGCTGGCGCAGTGGCTAGCAATGAGATTTTTAAAACGGATAACATTGATGATAATGAGTACACTGTCGTGGGTTCGAAACCCATATGCGGTATACATTTATTTATCACATAACTTACGGTGTGGGATATTTTCTATATACCACTAGTTATATAAGTATGCAAATAAGCCTAGTATACGCTGTCGAAAAAATCGATAATGACTATGATCCAATTCAAACGGTTTATGTCGGTTTCGCGTGTTAAAGCGACAGACAAAAATGCAATAAAAGTCGATATGTGAGTTATGTGATAAATAGAATCTAACATTCGTTCTCATTCATTACTGAATTTAATATGTTTGACTGTCAAACTGCGCATCTTAACTTTTCCAACTCGGCTACTCTGATACTATATAACCAATAATCACCACGAAATAGCGTATTTGTGAGTGAATGGTATGTTTGTGAATGAGAATGAAACATTATTGATCCTTCATTACTTACATGTATGTTTGTACGTACGTACGGGAAGTACATAAATGGATACGCCAACAAAAACAGTTGATATCTTTTATCTTTTACATTATACATATATTTACCTCTCGCTGCTGAGGGTTTGTACACACCCACTGTACACATATCACATATAAATATAGAATGATACTTAAAGACACATTTCCCAACGCTATTTGGTCATTGAAAAATCATGAGAAGCTTGAATATTTACAGCCAGCACACTTCATGGCTGATCAACTCAGGTATGTAAATTGAGGCCCGCTCTTAGTTTTTTATTTGTATAGCATTGCTATATTGAGGGTAAGAATAGCTTAACAACACTTTGTAATTTACTTTAATGAAGAAATGTATGTTGATAATTTAGCTTTTGGATACAAAACTTATCTGGTATTTGTTAATTGTTTTTAAACCAAAAATCAGAGCAGAACACAATACATATACAACATTCTTTAATGTGTTATTATGAGTACTGGTCACAAATGCTTTATTGGGTGGGCCTCATAATCTGAAGAAAAATTGAATATCACACTTTTCTCATGAAATTGTATGGCTAACAGTGATTTACAGTTACCTATACAATAAAAGCACTTTATGCCATTCCCTATCGAATGCTCTAGAGATATCTGCGAATACAATACACGTATAATGTGTGGCGTCAAAAGCGTGACAAAAATAATGATATGTATCGATAAGTTGATGAACTGTCGAATGGCCTGTGTGAAAACCAGATTGATTTTTAAAAAATAAGTTAGTAATATATTTTTTTATAAATAAACTTATAAACGACCCGTATATCATATCTAATGCCAAATTATCTTATACTGATTTTATACTTATATAATATATATTCGTAACTCTTGGCAAACCGCTTGGGATTTGTCAGTAAACAATAAACTCCATTCAATTAAACCGTTACTCGGGTAATGGCGTTTATCTAGTAGACCCATTCGTCGAGAAAAGGTTGTTCTAGCCCGGTGCAGGATAGGGCATGCACGTTATACTCATTCATAGTTATTACGAGGTGAGCAATTACCGGAATGTATACCCTGCTTTGAACCGTAAACAGTCAAACACATGTTGTTGGAATGTGTAGACTTTGATTCTATGCGTTAAAGGTACTACAATGTTAATACTATGACAGAGTTATTTGATACTATAGATTTAAGTATTGTTTTAGATTTCCTGAAAGATATCAGACTAGTATATAAATCATTGTAATATATTCTTATATATATTTACTTATTTATCTACCCCTTGACGGGCATTTGTTGATTTACATAATTTTATACAGTTTATATTACTACCATACCATCCTTTATTTGTAAATAGTGTTATCTTTATGTATTTACATTAAATTTTAATTACTACTTCATCTTTCATAAGTTTTTGCCCTATTTATGTGTCGACGTGCCGTAAAACACCATTCATTCATTCAGTACTTTTTGACTTATTCCACTGTTTCATGTTGCTTTGTTTAAGTCTAATCTTTTTAAAATATCCATAATTTCCGATTCGGTAACAGAAATATGGTCTAAACAGGCATCTGTTTTTGTAACAGAATTTGTTAAAACTACGTTCGTTTCATCGATTGAGGCAATTAAAACAAAAATAAATCATTTAAACAGTTTGCTTTATAAACATAAGATACGGAATATATTATGTCTTCGTTCGATAATGTAGTTTTTAATGGAGGTATAGTTTCAGAATGCTTATTTGATTTAATATGGTGTTTTAGAATTTTCCAATATTGACGAGGATTGTTAGAGCTGGTTTCGATTAATGTACTTTCTGTATTATTGAAAAAACGTTCTTTAGTATATACTTTTTTTAAATTATTAACTTTATTTCTGACCCGTTTGTATGATATCCAATCCGAATTAGAACGAGATTTAATTGCGATACGTTTTTGTCGGTCACGTTGTCTTGAAGTTCGAAAAATCTCAGAATCATACCAAGGTTTATCATTCGGTCTAATAGTTACTTGTTTAGAGGGTATGACATTTGAATTAATTCCATAAACTTACTCGTAAAAGTATTGCACGCAAAGTCTAAATCATTATTATGACGAAAGGACCAATCAGTATCTTCTATAAGTCTGTTTAATTTGATAAAATCACCATCTTGTAATTCCAAACTTGTCTTGTAAATGATGATGTAATAACGTGATTACAATTAAAACAAGTGTATGTACTGATATGGTCAGTAACTTCACGTGGTATTAAAATAATACCAAAGTCAAGCGCTTTACCAGAATCAGACATAACTACTGGATCAATTAAAGTTTAAGAATTGTCAGTGACTCGGGTTGGTTCGGTAAGTACGTTGGTGAGATTATTAATCGACATTATATCTCTCAGTTGGTGATTATTCAAGTTTGAAGCTGTATTTCCTGTTCGACTTTTATCCTTATTTTTAACTGGTCATCATTTACATCTCCGACTATCATAATACTCTTTGCTCTTTCTAACGATTGCTCAATACTTAAATGCAATCTGTTCCAGAAGTTGGTTTACGATGCACTGTGCAAATAAGTATGGTTTCATTACCATCTTTAATTTCAATCCATATAGATTCTGGTGAAATATATTCAAGTTCGTGTACTCTGTTGGATATTATATTTGACGGAACATACAATAAAATACTTCCAGAATGAGCAGTGCTGTCTTTCCTATAAGTAGTATCACAATTTTCAATAAGTAAGAAATTGTCTGCTATTCCATATATAAGATGTCCCTCGGTAAAACACAACATATCAAAGTCAGTATAATTATCCTTAATAAATTCAAGTTTATTTCGAATGCTTCTAATATTGAGATGAAATAAAGTTAAGGTATTATCAGTGGGCATTGATCGATCTGGATTTCGTTCTACAATTCCAGAAGTAATGATTAATGATAAAGCAACTAGTGCAAATTCTAAATTTAAAATACTTAATTTAAAATACTCCGTGACATTTTCAAACATAACTGCAAACATTTTGCTAAAAAATATAGTATATAAACAGAAAAGTTTAACGGTGTCGCTAAAAAGTTCATTTTCCTGGGAATGCCACTACAGATACAACGAAAAACGTCAAATCTTACACTTCTGTGTCATTAAATGCTTTGCAATTGCAGTTTCTCGGGCACAAAGCATAAAGAAATATAAAAAGATCGGACAGGGAAAGTAGCATTCAAGGAGGACAGTCAACCACAAAACACAGAAACAAACATGCAAACAGACAAACAAGAAGGCAAAAGTAGAAACATTTTCGCTTTCATTCTGCATGTAGTTAGAGCATACTGAATTCTCCTGAGTTTCATGGCTACTCAACAACACATTGCATATTTCATTTTTACCAATTCTATCAGGTGAGCGTATCATTTGTAAATGTGTCTCTTTAATGAACATTATTACTTACGAAAAATGATATCAATTTCCACTTAGTTTTATTAGCAATTTAATATGTACTACATAAAGTTATCAATTATGTTCTGTGCGTTCTGCCGTAAGGACAGTCACATGCATTAATGATGCATAAATACTCGCAAGACGATGTAACTATGTATACATGTTCATAAAAGAAGCGAAGAGTTGGTATCATATAGTACCATTTAAATCAAATACTGAGTGAAATATTCTGCTTCTGTTTGATTTTTATTGTGATGACGCTGATAATAACTTTAATACTGATACTGATTATAAAGCTGATGAGGTTATTCTGTCCCTGTTATTGATGCTGTTTACAGTTGTTAATAAAGAAACACGTATGCACGTGATAGTTAACAGAGATGGATGCCAGAAGATATTGTTATTACGCTAGTGCTAACACGTACGTACGTGTTAATAGCACGTACAGTGTGCGTGTAATTCTAAAAAACATAGTCCCTTCGCCCTGATAGCCACCAGGGAATCCAGGTACACAGCTGGGCACAATGGAGTTCACTTTCTATTGGGTGATACATAGTGCTATGTATCTACCTACTCAGTCTACTTGAAGCAGATATAAAGCTGCCACACTGGAATACCACGCCGTAGTACATGATACCCCACCCAGTCAAATTATTCTGACACCGGGTTAACCAGACGTTGCTACCCACTAGTTGCTGGTCAAGCAAGGGTTACTTGTAACTACTAACATGTGTTAACTCTTCGGTATGACGCAGTCAGGTGACTCGAACCCACGACCTCCCGATTGCAGGTCAGACACTCTTACCACCACACCATTGCACTTCGGTTGTTTTTTTACAGTATCTCATAGCGCCGTATTTATTTGTCCTAAACCATCTGACCTACCCAGGGTTCCATTCCTGGGATATCTATGTATAGCTCATTTTGTGTCTCCGATCACGGATATGCATGATTCAATAGCTAAAAATATATCGTATATTTATAGAAACACGGTGAGATACAGGTTAACAAAAGATTCATTTACGTCTTACGGGTATACGTGGGAAACCAATAGACAGCTAAAGATAGCCTGTTTTACAAATATACTGTATTTTACTCGTTGTTCACCATGTCTAACCTAGAACGCGTTTTACATACGGTCTAACGTTGAATTTGTTCGGTTTCGCTAACGTTCCATAACCGGTATTTTCAGAAGAAATTGAGCGAGCCAAGGTTGTCGAGATTACATAAACTTCTCTCACGAAATCTAAGCAATCATAAAAAGAACGCTATACTTAAATTGGACTGAATTTATCTTTATTACATAGTAACTTAGGCAAGTGTCTGCAACGACAGACGAATTGCACGAAAACAAACATTATAATCATAGTAAATGCTTCAAAATCACACAAACGTTCCTGTTAGTTTCTATTACTAAAGTAATACATGTTAACTAAAAGCTTAAACATGTTAACCCGCCGTCGTCCAGAACTTGAACAGAATTCAAACACCACGTGACATGTCACGTGAACTGACCATTACATATACGCATATAATATATATATAACTTTGCTAACCTAATGAGAGTAAATAATATTATAATAATGTCTTATTCATTCCGTTCAAAGGAAATAAATTTTATCACTTTATTCATATAGTGACTTTTAGGATTTCAAGATAAGGTAAAAAACAGAATTGAAATTTCACATTCTCTAGTTTTTTCAATCATTCATGTGAATGGAAGACTAGTTTTCGAATGAAAGGTATCATATATAACCCGACATTGTTTAACAGAGACTATATGTATCCCCGTAAGTCGTTCATTGTTGATGATATAGGAATCTTAATACAAGATAAGACGTTACTTAGTGTTCCATTTGTTCAATTTTTAAATTATGTTATGGCAACATTTTCAATTAACGTGCCATATGAAGGTGCATTGGTTTCACAACACTTTATAAAACGGTATAAAGTTGTGGTATGTATCATTTTGTAAAACAGTACATACTACCGTTCTGTCAAGAAAGTACAAGAAAGTATATAATGTTATATATTATATTATTTTATCGAAATGATTAGCACTTCTGATCATGTATTTACATGTAGATATGACTCGTATAATTAGATGTCTACACCTACAGTGAATACATGTCACAGCGAGTGTCTCTTCTTTCCGGCTAGTATTATCCTATACTGCCCCAACCATATTAGCCCGCTCTTTTTCAGCTGAAAAATGTAACGTTAGAAAAACCAAAATTTTAACGTTACAGACGTACATGACGCGTTCTATGTTAAACAGGGTGATGTTCACAGAAAAGGCCAGGGAACCCAAGACATTTTCGTTAAGCACACTTAACAAACTATACACTGTTGACAGTTATGGCGGAAAGACCTGAAGTCGAGATGACAAATTTCGCCAGCGATATGGACACAAGCGATGTAAGCGGCGTTGAAGATATAACTGAAATAAGGTAACCCATTTTAACAGTACCTTGTAACAAAAGTATCACACACGGTGGCTGTCACTTTTTCATGTAGCTATTTCTAGGTTATTATATTTGGCAACGTGAGCCTTACCTTTAATATTAACACACGTGTTTAATTGAGCATTTGTATGTAATGATCAACCAGGTTTTGTAGTGATCAACCAGGTTTAGCAACGTATTGGTCAAAATTAACACATTTAATAAGCAAGCTTACGTTTGGACTGCCCCCGCTCTCGCGTTAATGGGCTACTATGTTGACGTATAGAATACCTTAATACAAGTTCAGTTTTAAACTGATATCAGCTGTCCTATAAAGAATGCATCGCCTAATAATGTGTTTACATTTTATTGTTAGTAAACTGTTTAATAAAAATGATTTTTTAGCACGTCTACGTAATTTTGGATCAACCCTCGTATTTAGTATTAACCCAGTACCATTATACATTATGCTCTAATTAATCTAAATTGAATTAAGTTTAATTCCTGACTGTCATTATAAAAGTTTAGGGGCTGACAAAGGACCCGGTTTCTAACCTCACCGACGCGCCACTTCGGCGGTTTGTTCTTGGACAAGACTCTTTCCCGTAGCCTTGTCCATCAGATGGGGGCATAAACCTGGCATTCTTGTATATCGGAAGCTATCGTCCGAGCACTTTAAAGAACCACAGTAAAGTATTCGTAAATGCATTACGTGATCCGAGCATTAACTTTCATACCCCATCCAACCCATTCTCCATGAAGGGAAAACGGGGTATGAAATTAAACCTTAATTCGGGCTTTAAAATGTTGCATATTGTAAAATTACATTATTTAATGGGTATTTTTAAACAGGTTATGGCATTTTTTTCTGTACAATATGCATTAAAACGTGTTTTATTTTCGAAATATCCGTTATAACATCCTGCTTATATAAGCTTTCCCGTCGCTTAATGGAATTAAAGCGGGACCACTTAATGAAGAGAAAGGTCATGTCCCCAGATTGTTATGTATCTTTCTCGTCTCTCTAGGCCACGTGTGAATGATCTGTTAAACAACAACTAATTCATGAAATGTTATGGTAACATAAATACTGAATGAAGTGATATCATGATATTTCGTCAAAACACCTTTAAATGTTTATATGAAGAATCTATCTCCTTTAACTGCCTATATTAATATACAATAGGTTTATTTGAGAAAAATAATCGAGTAATAAATTCCTATTGAGGCAGGCTGTATATAAATTGTTCCCAATTGAAATACCTTATGCAATATTTATACAATATAACAATGCCATTATTTATTATGCACACTTACGGATGAACTGGCTCTTGATGTATTATAATTTGTCGAGTATATGCGATTTATACTGCTTCTCGAGTGCACTGCGACCGTCGATAGCATACGCACGAGACAAATATGCTATACAATTGTTGTACCGCAGCCATGTATCCAACTACGCGCGTATAAAATTGGGTAGACCATGGTATAATTGTCGATTTTGTCATGTATAGCACGTCTGAAATATACCGGCAGTTATCTCACAGTTTAGGCTCAGACCTTCAGGTTTATGAAAATTATATCATAAACAAGAACAAAGGAAAACCATTAGAGCTATCCAAAACTCGCGTATGATCGTCTGGCATAAAAAAATCCAGGGGAAGGATGCCCCAGGACCCCACTAGCGGTGGTGCGTTACTCAAAATTGGACCCAGCTACGCGCCTGGTACAATTTCTTTTCATTATTTACGTTTAAAAATAGATCGGCTTTTCCGATAATAGTAAACCATAAAGTGACTGAACGGGTTTTCCGATAATATGTATAAATATAGCTGTTTTCCGATAAAACGTATAATTAGACATCTTGTGAAACAAACAGTTTTTCTCTAATATAAGTTGAGTAATAATATCCTTTTTATCCCAACAATGTTGAGATGGACCTTCTATGGCATTATTATGATAGACCATCGACTCCCTGATCGGATACTACCTTACCTTTTTCTTTTTTTTTACATTTGACATTGCAATGTGACATTGCCCTTGGTACCAGGACGCTGGGAGATGCTTGCGACATATTGCTGCATTAACCTTCAGTGTGACATTGAAGATGATGATAATTACATGCCAGATGTTTACGAATCAATGTTTTGATAACACTTATCATAGAATGGCTTCAGATAGTATAATAAAGCCATGACTTATCGTAATACACGAAGCAAATGAGGACCGAATCACTGTGTTTGTGTACAGTGAAACATTTAGTCCGAATTGTGTGCATGATTTATTATACGAAACGTCTAGACACCTTAAATATTTACCATATATTGAAATCTTACTTAATAAAATGTATGTTAGTTACGTTAAATTGGTTTAAGATGTCGCATATATGCAGTGAAAACGCGTTGAAGTCGCATATCGTAACAGACGTCATGTAAACAAAAAATCAACTTCACCATTTCTTTTACAAATTGCCGCCGTATACAATGGTCTAACGGCCAGATTCATATTGACCGACCAGATTTTGAGTTCGTGATGCATAACAAACGGTAAATATTCGCCTATACCATCAAATAATATAAAGATTCAGGTGACAAGAAAAAGCGGCTGTATGATTGTATCACATGGCATTAGGGTATTACCAGCGGTTGCTTTAAGAATGTACTAGGCTCAGCACACGTACGGAATCTCTTATATACCTTTTAAATCCTAATATAACACGCGTATCATTAACACATCAAAATAATGTTCATACTATCTATTAAAAATAGGTTTCATTAAACTGTTTAAGTATCAATATGCACGATAACTGCTTAAAATTCACCGTTAAACATAAAATTGTGGTTTAATTTAACCCACCCACTGTTTGTGTTTATTATGGTTTAGTTGACTACATTAATGTTCATAAAATCCTGCAAATATTCGCCTATTCCATTAAATAATGTAACAATGCAGGTGAAATAAAACAGCGGTTGTATGGGTGTATCACATATCCATAGGGAATTACCAGCGGTTACTTTAAGTATGTTCTAGAATACTTATGGAACACTTATGGAAATTGGGGGTCAGTTAACCCAACCCACTGTTGTTTTTTGTCGACTTCATTAGTATTTGTAAAATCCGTCAAAATTTCGTCTACACCATGAACCAATACAAACTTCAAGTGACATAAAACATCAGTCGTATGGTTGTATCACATGCCGTGAGGGTATTACCGTAGGTTACTTTAAATATGTACTAGCACATGTATGGAATAGTTTATATACAATCATGTTAATTACTAACCACACCGGAATAATGTTGATATTTTCTATTAATTTATAGTTTTACTCTACTGTTTGGTACGTATAAATGCATGTATCACTATGCTTCTTTTGACAATGAATACAGCTTAAAATTCACTGTTATGCATTAAATTTGTGTGTAGGGGGTGGGGGTTGTGGAAGGGGGGTAGGTGGTGGCGGGTTTAATTTACCCAACCCACTGTCTGTTTTTCTTATGGTTTAGTCGATTATAATAATTTTCGAAAATCCCGGCAAATATTCACCTATACCATTAGCTAATACAAACGTTCAGGTGAAATAAATCAGAGGTTACATGTTTGTATCGCATATGGTTAGGGTATTACCAGATGTTACTTTAAGTAAAAGGAGCAGAAATAAAAAGTATCCACTGTTAATGCCAGTATTTTCCAAATTTAGTTTTAATTGAGTATATAAGCTTAAACAGAGTTTTAATAAAACAATTTTAGAGTTGATGTGTTTATGTCAAACAAATGCATTTTTAAGAAATATGGAAATAACCTCCATGTTTACTAAAGTGTTCAACTATTCTTTGCTTGGACTATTGATGGCGGTCTATACAGTTATTCCATATATATCTTTAATGATATATTTACTGTTTTGTTTTCCAGATAAAAAGGGAAAGAAATAATGTGGGCACTTTTTATTAAAACTCACTGCTTTGCATAAAACTGGTGACTCTCTCAATGCCTCGAAGCAAGGTATGAAGAATGCTAAGCATTATGAGACCCTTTTCTACTTACTAATGGAAGAAAGATGCATTCAATGACATAGATAAATGCCGGTATGCTTTATTCTTAGTCACAACAATCGAAAGCTTGTTCTCATGCAGTATATAATCTAAATTTGACAAACTTCGTGTGTTTTTATCAAATTCCTTGAATCACTGTGAATTGTGCATTTTACTTTTTAGAATACTACGAGATGGTGATCAGCTTGCAGTTCTCGGTGAGAAGCGTGGCAGTGAATACTGGCACCATGGTATATTTCTCGGCCATACTTTAGGTGTAGCAGATTTTGGAGCAAACAGATACTGCAAAGATCACCGTCGTTCTCAAGTGCAAATTGTAGATATCTGGCCCTTTACTAACAATTCAACACGTAGACTCATCAGAGTAATTTACAAACCGAATATATGTCTTTCGGCAGAGATAGTGGTACAAAAAGCTATGAAACTGGTAGCGAATCCGGACGACTTCGGAGACTTCAACTTAGTGACGAATAACTGTGAACATTTTGCAACCTATTGTAAAACTGGAGTCAAAAAGTCAAACCAAGTTATTAAAAAAGTAAAAGCGTTGGTTAAAAATGATAACATGTGTAGATGTTGTATCAGCTCACTTGGTTCAAGTTGCTCTTGTTCTGGCACCTTTTGATGACAATCAGGACTATTATGTTACTATCGCAGATATTTTTCTTCAAACACGTTGAACATTGAGAAACTATATTGACGGCACAAAGGCAGCAAAGTGCGGCGACATACCTTTGCGTGTATTTACATGCAAGTAGCTGAACCTGGTATTGGAGCTACTTATTGTATTTGTTTATAATGCAGTCAAAGCAATGTGTTTCCCGAGAAATTATTATCTTGAACTCTTGTAGTCATTGCACTGTAAAATATTCAATACTATATCAAATGCACTTGTAACTAATATTTTGTTATTTAAGTACATTTCGAGGTACATAAGTTGTTTTGCTTTTTTTTTGTTTGAAATCAAATCATTGTAAATTATTCATTTCCCGAGAAATTGATACATGTATATATTAATATTTTATCACGGCATTGTAAGATATTGCTATCTAGATTATTAATAATCAATCATTTAAAAGAAGTATGCATTTCTCGAATTATTTACATGTTTGACTTATTAATTTGTCATCAAAGCATTATACAGCATGAATTTCCCCAGACTTTTTACTTTTTTTCGGCCATCTTTATAAATAAAGACGGCCCATTTATTTTCCCGGTCATGGAGGTCGGAGAATCATCTTTCAATTTCCCAGACATTGATATCTAAAGCAGTGATACATTTAACATATACATAAATATTGTTAACTATTACACTTGCAAACAACTCATTGTAAAATAGTATGTTTTCCAGATAAAATGGATATCTTGTGAATTGGTAATCATAACATTGTAAATATTGTATTTCGTGATATATTAATAGCTTATTATTGTGTGATCAAAGCTTTATAAATCACTTGTAAATAAAATATAAGTATTCATTACTGGTAATCAGTCTATGAGCAACAGTGACAGGCTTTGAATGACACCATTATTTCATGTTAGAGTTATTCTGGAAGATATTTATATCTGAGCTATGCTTAATCATCAACAAGGCCCCACTAAGCTTGAAAAAAATAAACTGTATGATTCTGAATTGAATTCTTGTCAGCTTCTTAATTGAATTCATATCATTTAGAAAGAAAGCAATCACCACCACTCTAAAAAAACGAGGGCATTTCAGATAGCTAGGCTTTTTGAAACTGGAATATGTCCAACTGCATTGCGTTTTGGAATTATTTGACATATTATTTAATAAATATGGTTTTACTTTCATTTTATTTGTTGGCCTATTTCCATACTCGGTTAAATTGTTAATGGTAGCATTATTTCACTATTAATTGATTTAAAGAAACTAACCCGGCAAATAACTGCAAAATTACACTATAAAACCGTTAATAAAAACTCTATCCAGGTATTTAGGTTATATAATAATGTACATGTGACGAATAAAAGTATATGTTTATTCACCAGTTATTAAGATAACCGTGACTGAATATGCATAAAATGAACTATGAGACGGTAACTCTTAATTCGACACTCCAGTTCTAAGGTTTGTCGTGGCTGGTTAACGTCGGTCGAATTGGCGAATAAAACATCGGGGTTAGTCACTTTTGATTTTTGTAGTCAAATATGGTTGGTATCTGTTTTTTAATCGATATGGTCGTCTGTTCTCCAAATTAAGCGACTACGAAACCAAAGGACGGATTTCCCACGAATCCAAAACAAAATGTATACTACAAACTCACGCGTTTTTCCGAGTTTCCAACGTTTGACAAGACGGGCGGTTTTCGTCTGCAACGGTCTATCCACACTTCAAATCGTAATTCATCCTTTATCTGATATCTGATTAGGAAAACGAAAGAAACTGATATTATCCTGTCCTTTTGTATGTACACGTTTGCTACCAGCAACAGCAGCGACATTTTTAACACGTAACATAAAACGTAATCCTACACAGACAATTATATAAGAAGAATGCGGAAACGCTAATCGCTTCGGTCCAATGACGTCACAGGTCTCGTGACACGTACCTGTCTTCAAAAAGGGTGATACTCGCTATGGGGTATAATTGACTACTGTGAGAAAACGGGACAACCAATAAGTGAAATATTTGAGCAAATGGTATATTATATATACATATTTCAGAATATATCCTCAAAGAGCACGCAAACGTTCACCTTTAAAGCCGTTTATATTGTATCTATAGAGTTTGGATTCTTAAAATATGTAAGTCATATAAATACCTCGTCATATTTTGTAAAAAAGTTTGAAAGGAGAAATTTGGAAATCGTCTAACACAATAAATGCAAACAATATTGCAGTCTCGGTTTGATTGAGACTGTTCATGAACGGTAGTGAAAAGTGCTTGATACCGTTCACGCCTTCTAGCCCCAGGTTGAGCAGAACTCAATATTTAAAATGTCAATAGTACAGAAATTGGAGCCATCCCGAAGATGGTATGCATATGACGGTGAACATGGACCTTCAATGCGGAATTTCACACCATTCTATGGCCAGCGGCGTATTGTCCCTGTTTCTACCAAAACGAGTTGCCCTAAACGAGAAAACAATGGGCGAAATAAACAAGATGGAATTTAGCTGGGAGCAGATGTAATGAAGCCTGCGTATCACAGGTAATAGTCAAAAGACTAAATTAAAAACCAGGCAACATATCTTAAGGGTGATTAAACAATACTCAGAACCTTTAAAGGCTGGTGTAGTGGAACCACACATACGAAATTCAAGTAAGAAACCGAAAATATTTGAGAATGTACCACCGATATCTGTAAATATCGGGCTGTTGTGGCGGGATAGCTACTTTAAACTCTTCAATTTGTCTCCTTATCTATTTGTATAAAATATTATCTCTTAAATAAAAGTATATTTCCACTTGAGCCAAATGGCTCCAAATTTTTTAATTTGGCTCCTACTTTTCCCATTTGGCGCAAGTGGTGGCGCGAAAAAAATATATTCCAGGGAGGATCCTGTACATGTTTAACCGTTGCTATCAAAGATTGTAAAAAAAGATCCAGCTGCTTTGGGGTTCACTGGGTAAATTGTCAAAGGTCACCACGTCCTTGTTTGAAACTACGCATTGCGCGCGGTATTTCCTCAAGTATAACACATACGCTCATTCAAATGTACATTGCGTTTGGCGAGATGATGACCCTTATTGCTTTTGTCATAAATAGGTCAAAGGTCAATGTCTCCATGACCTAATATGGACCTATACATTCCAAACTCCGAAAGTGTAACACACATACGCATGAAAATGCGTATAATGGCCTTGGTAAGTATTTCTTTTTTTCTTTTTTTTGTGGGGGATCACAAGGTCAAAGATCAAGGAAACCATGTCCTCAAATGAACATTCACATTCCACGCGATTAACTTTGGAAGTATAACATCTACACTAAAGCATATGTGTATATATAGATATATATGTGTTTCAGTTTCCAGTTGTATATTCCAATGTTTCTATTAATATATATATATATATATACCTACATATATATTCATAGATACATTGAAAATATACAACTGGAAACTGAAACTGTGTTCTCTTAAATCAGATGATCTAAGAGGCGTGATTTGTTTAGCAGTTTAAAATCCAACTAGATCATACTGTTCATAAATGTTGGCAAAAATGGATAAAGAACCAGCGTTTTTATTTATTTTGTGATTGAATTATTGAATAGTATGTTTTGTGGTTTGTCATTTACTTACATGTATAGTTTATAATTATAATTAACCTAAAGTTATTATATGTGATTGATAGTTTTGTGTTGTTTTAAAAAAATACCTTTTTGGTTCTTCAATACCAAACAGTGATTTATATGGATGTCTCAGGGAGGTAATTTTCATATCCGACTAAAGTCATGTCGTCACTGCAGTACTATTACTTTCGTTATTGTACCATTCTCTTTTAATACATTATTAATGCATTGATCTCAACAATTAGAAATATAGCCAAACCAATTTATTTTGAACTCTGTGAGTAACACCTATGTTTCGGATTTGTAAACTGATCGCGCGTTTATTTTGCCAAAAATCAGTCACGTTTATTGATTTCTAAATGTATAACTTAATTAATTAATACGATGGCGTATATACTGAAACCAAACTGTTATGCAATATGTATCTTTATCATATTGTATTCTATACAATGTTTATTGTTTAAAATGTTTTGCTTTAATGTTTGGAATGGAAGATGACTTTCAGCAAATATGGTACAACATAAAGCAGTGCATTTATTTCAGCCATCAGACTCATCGTTTTATACTCTTACTCAGTGTGTCTGACTCACTATAGGAAAGAAACTTAGCAAGTAAAGTTTTGGATTTATTGCTAGTGAATACAGAAGAAATATAAACATATAATTTAAGCGTAACTTTAACAAAAAGAATGATCAAATACGAATCAGAAAGAAATTAAAATAATGCATATCCTCAGCCTACAAGTACAACACAAAACTCACTAAGCAACTATGTTTTTTTCTATATTTATTTGAAAAAAATGTCCATTTTATAGATTATATAAGCCAAAACGATCGTGTTGCGTAATAACTTTAGTTCAGTATACATGGTATTAATATATTTAAAAGTAACATCTAATAATAGATGTAAGATATCTTTCAATGATGTAGAAAATATAAAATCTATCCATTCATATGATAAAATCAACAAATTGAATTTAAAAGTACAAATCAATCGAATTGAACTTATAGCTCGGTCACAGTCATAGGGAATGTGACAGACTGTGGCGTGAGCTCATACCTAGAACCGTAGTAATCCAAGATCAAGAGATGAGTACGACCACAACTTTTATATCTGACCATTGATTGAATAGCCCCTAATTTCTTAGAGGAACAACATGACGAAATATATGGATGCGTTTCACACATTGGTTCAATATAAATGCAACGGAGACGGTGTATGAGGACATACTCTAGCTTGATTTAAACCACGCCCCTCGCATACCGCATCAAACTTCATTCAACGCTTGAATCTAGTCATTAAATGGTATAACACAATTGTACATGCAGTACATGTATACAGTAGTACATGTTGAATACTGTTGTTCGTGATGCTTACAGTTGTACTTAATGTTTTCAGTTGTACTTGATGTTTACAGTTGTACTTGATGTTTACAGTGGTACATGTTATATACATATGAACATGTTGTATACAGTTTAATACAATTGTACATGTTGTATACGGTAGTACATTTTGTATACTCTTTTACATGTTGTATGTACATTTGTACATGTTGTATACAGTAGTATATGGTGTATACAATTTTACATGTTGCATTTACATGTTGTTTTCAGCATGCTCAGTTGCACTTTTTGTATCAGGTGTATAAAATAGCTCATGTTGTATACAGTTTTATGCAGGTGAACATGTAGTATAAAAGTGTACATGTTGTATTTATTTGTACGCTTTGTATACAGTTGTACATGCTGTATATATATACAGTTGTTTATCTATTTGCATGTTGTATTTACATTTGTGTACACTAGTACATGTCGTATAAGGTATACATGTTGTATACAGTTTTACATGTTGTACAGAGTTGTAAATGTCGTAAGTACAGTTGTATACAGAAATATATGTTGTTTGCAGTTGTACTTGTTGTATACAGGTGTATACAGAAGTTCATGTTGTATACCGTTTTATACAGGTGTGCGTGTTGTATACAATTATACACTTTGTATATAGTTGTACGTTGTATGCAGTTGTACATGTTGTATATACAGTTGTATATAGCTGTATACAGATGTACATGGTGTAAACCGTTGTACATAATGTATACATTTGTATACATGTGTACGTGTTGTATACAGTTGGAAATGTTGTATACATATGTACAAGTTGTGTACATTTGTATACAGGTGTACGTGTTATATAAAGTAGTGCACGTTGTATACAGTCGTACATGGTGTATACAGGTATACATGCTATATACAGTTGTAAATGTGGTATACATGTGTACATGTTGTATAAAGGTGTCCATGTTGTATGCAGTTGTGCACGTTTTATATTGTTGTATATGTTGTATACAGGTGTACATGTTTGCGGTTGTACAAACTGTATACAGTGGTACTTGTTGTTTATATAAAGCGGTACATGCTGTATACCTTTATTCATGTTGTATACAGGTGCATACATGTCAACATGTAGTATACAATATATACAGAGTATCTTCATTTTTCTATAATGAAATACAAAACCTCTAGAGGTTTTCTGAATCTGTATCACTATACTACTAAAAATAGATTTCTGTATCACCATTCTACATACGTTGAATGACGTCGATGACGTCACGACCTAGCCTACCTGTTGTGTGACGTCGTCGCCTACTTGTATAAACAAACTAGTCTACTAAACGGTGCTATAATATTTTATGAGTTTTCTTATAAAGGTATATAATAAAAGGATCATTACTAGAGTAAGTATTCTTGAAGTTTGCATCACCTCTTGTGAACATGCCGCATCTCCACCATCACACTCGATGCTAAAGCCTCTCGTGCGGTCCTGAAGATATGGCATGTCCACTCGAGGTGATGCAAACGTCCAGATCACGTTACTCTAGTAATAATCCTATTGTACGAGAAGCAGTCAAAAGGTTTTAGGATTTTTGCGATTACAACAATTTTATTTATCCATCAATCGTTTTGAAACTTTTAGGAAATATACTTTTTGTTATATCTGATACATAGGTGAACTTTTGTAGAATTTAGATAAACTGTTTTCACGTTATACGTTACTATAGCAACAAATAAACGCGCGCACGGAGCAGTTGCGAAAATTCATATTTTCATTTTTCAAAAGTTTCTATCCACAGTTGATAGACATCAACATAACTTGACGTGACTTCGCTTTTGACTGCGTTATATCTTTAGGTCAGCGTTCTATTTTGCGAAATAAGTTTTCTATGCTAAAATTTTCTAAGGAAGTTTCTGAATCGCAAGAAGCAGAAGGCACAGGTGTTTCTGCGATGGAAGAGTAACAGTGGCACAACAAAAGGATCGGAGGACCGCAGGAAAACGTTAATACAATTAATAAAATGCTCTATACGTTAGTACTTGTTGTATACAGTTGTATGTAGTTGTGCAAGTTGTAGTACAGTTGTACATGTTTTAATTAGTTGTTCATGTTACATAAAACTAGTGACTGCCATTGGAAATTTCAAAAAGTGGGGCATTATTAAAGCGGTTTCCCGATCATGTGTATTATTAGACCGGTTTTACAATAATATGTATTATTAGATCGGTTTTTCTATAATATGTATTATTAGACAGGCTTTCCAATAATATGCATTAATAGACAGGTTTTCCAATAATATGTATTATTAGACTGGTTTTCCAATAATATGTATTATTAGACCGGTTTTCCAATAATATATATTATTAAGTAACTACTTAATATCTACCGTCGTTTGCAGGAAACTGCACGCATCATATGGTAAAAACAAGGCCAATATGGAGAGAAACTCGGCCAATATGAGAAAACTCGGCCAATATGAAATTCAAGCAATCTGACTGAATAAGCCAACACGGCCAATATGAACAAGGCTTTGTTTTCTTTAAGGACGCCAATTTGAAGAAAAGAAACACAGCGTCGCAGAGCTATGTTCGCCTATGTAACGTAGACAATCAAAAGAATTAAGGTTTGATTATTTGTAAATTCGGTTACTGTTTTAATAATAACATCGACTTCGCTGAAATATAGCTATTGTCACGTTAGTGTGTGATTTTCCCACGCGCCGTCGAGCGGTAAGGTCCTACTACACCAATTCATTTTCCATAGGCCTACCTTATAGCTTTAAGCTCTGTACTGAGTTCCCTAATGTAGGAAGCTATATTTTTTATTACTTGTTTTGAAAGACCTATCTTAGTTTTATCAAAAAAACATACAGAAGCCATACATTGAGTATGTTTTGAAAAAGCTGTTTGGGTCGGATGGTACTGACCCACCTACTTGCATGTAGAAACATAAGGAAAATGTAAAATATACTTCTTTCTTTGATTATGCAACACATTATGAATACATTGCACAAATGTATGATTTAACCTTTATAAGTACACTTCAAAAGTTGAATTTTAATTTAATTTTTTTAGTAAGATTTTTTGGTTTGATTACCTTGACAACCAATCAAAATTAAGAGATTCTGTGTAATAGCTCCGAATTTACCCTGGAACTTTTTCCCTGCCCGCTGATAGGTTGGTAATTAGTGTAGTCCGATCTAAAGGGACATTCAAACCTGACTGAAGTTGTTTCTTTCTGGCTAAATTGTTTGATATATTCGATATGAGAGAAATGATGTCATTCTTTTTAAGAAAAAAATCCTTTTCGACCAAATATGAGGGCTTAAAAGAGCTTTGGCTAAAGTAAAATTCCTTCGGATTTTAGGCGTAAATCCAGAATCTTCAAAATGCCATATCTCGACAACCGTTCCAATCTTTTGCTTCAAATCAAGTGATTTTAAATTGATTTCATCAACAACATGTGATTTTCTACCAGTTGAAGCTATCTTGAAAATAATATCTACTCAAAAATGATATTTGTGATTTTCAGGGGTCAAAATAGCAGATTTTATCATAAAACGCCACTGTTTTTGTATGCATTTAAAATCTGCCTTCAAATGAATTAACATTATTCAGCAGGTTCTATATGCGAAACCATCAAGAAAATGCAACTTTTCAATTTAGAAATGACAAAAAATAATTCTGAGACTATCCACCCCAACTCCATTTTTAGGGCCATGCCATGTTTTACAATATGCTCATTACACACGATGTCCTGTTACTGTACTGTTTCTTGTATTTTTTCATTAGATATTGTTTATACCATCTTTACAGGTCATTTTCATGTAACCATGCAGCCTATAAGCACTGATTAAAGTACAGATCCATGAAAATTCATTCAAATGAAGGGGGTTGAGTAGAATTATTTTTTTGAAAAACATACAAAAGGTCATATTTTTTGCCAACTAAATAATTTAATTTGTAAAATGTATTAAACCGCATAACATATTTGCATATCGACACTAACCGTATAGAAGCCATGCACTCAAAGTCAGAGTTTACCTCAACATCTTTTTCAAAACAGACAAAAGCGGCTTTTTGACATTTTTTCGGACAGATGTAGACTCGCTTTCTGACATTTTTGCCAAACAATGTATGCAAAGCCCTCAGAAATGAATAAAACTTACTAGATATACCTTTAACCAGGCTAATTGTGTTTACCAGGTGTCAGGTATGGCTAATTGTGTGTCCACTCCCCTCAATAAAGGAATTTAAATTACCTATGTAACATCATAAAACTTTCAAATATTTAAAAACCATGAAAAGAGTTATAAGAAAAGTCAATATACACCATAATTCAACATTTCTCACACTTTCAAATCATTGTGTTAGGAAAAAATTATGTCTACTTTCACTTTTACCCTATGCAGAATCTATCTTTAGGTCATACTACACCAATTCATTTTCCATAGGCCTACCTTATAGCTCTAAGCTCTGTACTGAGTTCCCTAATGTAGGAAGCTATATTTTGTATTACTTGTTTTGAAAGACCTATCTTAGTTTTATCAAAAAAACATACAGAAGCCATACATTGAGTATGTTTTGAAAAAGCTGTTTGGGTCGGATGGTGCTGACCCACCTACTTGCATGTAGAAACATGAGGAAAATGTAAAATATACTTCTTTCTTTGATTATGCAATACATTATGAATACATTGTACAAAAGTTGAATTTTAATTTTTTAGTAAGATTTTTTGGTTTGATTACCTTGACAACCAATCAAAATTAAGAGATTCTGTGTAATAGCTCAGAATTTACCCTGGAACTTTTTTCCTGCCCGCTGACTGGTTGGTAATTGGTGTAGTCCGATCTTAACAGTGGTAGATTTATTTGAATCAGATACTTGTTATTAAATGTTATATTGAACGATATATCTCTTGGTTTTTTTTACCTGTAAATGATATTTAAAACATATGAATAAAGAGAGATATTAAGTAGTTAATTAATAAAAATGTCATTAACTAAGTGTTTTCATATTGGCCCAGTTATTGGTCCTCGAACTGTCATATTGGCCCGCGGCCTTCGGCCTTGGGCCAGAATGATAGTCCTTGGACCAATAACTGGGCCAATATGAAAACACTTAATTAATAACATCATATTATTAGACCGGTTTTCCAATAATATGTATTATTAGACCAGTTTTCCAATAATATGTATTATTAGACCAGTTTTCCAATAAAACATTTCCGGTGATATGTATTATTAGAGCGGGTTTCCGGTAATATGTAAATTTGGACAATTTGCTATGAACACATTTTTACCATATAGATAAAGTTTCCTTTGAAACCAGCTTCGCAATACGCTCTTCTTTCAAATTTCAGACGAGGAAAGTTATAAGACATTGTCAGTTAAAATAGTTTACTTTATATAGTAAAGATAATTATTTCATAACCTATTTGCCTCAGTTGTCTTTCGCGTTTAAGAGTTGAATTTCGCCTGCGATTGACGATATATCGAATATACGATATATCGAATATGGATTTAAGGAGCTATATGGATACCGACGATATACTGAACATTGAAGATATTACTGAAATAAGGTAAACCGCTTTTAACAGCTAATTTGTGATATCAAATTGTGTGTTTCTACGAAGATGTTTATACGTGCCACTATTTTTAAATAAGGGTATTTACCACATTCAATCACACATTAACTATTTGAACCTGATTTAATTGGTCGGATTTATATTGTTCTAATTTCAAACGATTTTCTTAAACGGGTCAATTGGTCGCTCTTATTAACATTACAGATCGTAGAAGATACATTTATATTAAAACCATCGAACTTTGCTTAACATTTGACAACACTGAAACGTGATCTGTTTTAAACTGTAAACATAGTATTGGTAAAATGGACACATTTCTGTGTCCTTAACAACCTTATGGTCCCGCCTTTATTCCATTACGCGATGGGAAAGTTTATATTAGCAAGCTTTTATAATGGATATTTCGACAATAAAATACGTTTAAAAACACATTTTACTGAAAAATGCGATAACCTGTTTACAATTACATATTGAATGCTTTAATTTTACAATATGAACTTTTTTAAAGCCGAAATTAAGGTTTTATTTCATACCCCAGCCAACCCCGTTGGATGAGGTATGAACGCTAATACTCGTACCACATATGAGGTTTGTTTGTTTACCCAAGTATAAAATATATGTTAAATAGTTCAATGTTATGACTTACTTGTTTAATTCACACTAGACAATCTGTCTTCCATAAGATAATAGTAAGTTATTAGACCAATGGCCAAAACCATCATTGTCCTAAATGGTATAGAACAGACATAAGATGAACTTACCCATTTCTAACATGTGACTTTAACTTGATTGTATGTATTTAACAGTTCCCATATCCCATGGAAACTGTATAATGTATACGTTTGTGTGAGATTGACCTTGCTGCTGGGAAGCTGGAAGTTGTTTGCGACACAATGTTGACATTTAACCCTCCATGTGAGTTGTATGTCAACTCATCGTGTTGCTAACACTAAGCTTTCTTTAAATCATCAAAACTATCCCTCTTCTAAGTCTAAAATCATAGACCTGACACGACCATGCCCATTTATGAACAAATGTCATCTCGTGTGTCATTTACAGTTGTGCTAGGAATTTTAAATGTATTTGCGTCACATAGTCATAGTGACACACTTATATAACCTTATCTATTATCACAATCCCTCTACTGGCTAAATAAATACAGAACCTATATTGTTGAATGAATATGAATGAGTCACTATATGTCAGAAATCGATGCGTAAACTATCACATATTTATCAAGACTTCGTACAGGTAATATCGAGATATTGGAATACTTTCTATTAAATAAATGTTACCCGAAACGGGGTTTGAACCAGGGACCTTGTGCTATTATTTGCTCTTCAATACCAAATATAACCGCTACATCACCGATAAATATTGACACTTTGTAGAAATTCTAATACGTAACAGACATTAAAGAATGCCGCACACGATACATACGAAATATTGCAGTCTCGGTTTGATTGAGACTGTTCATGAACGGTAGTGAAATATGCTTGCTACCGCTCACGCCCAATAGCCCCGTATTGAACAGAACTCAATATTTATAAACGCAATAGTACAGAATTTTTTTTTAACCATCCCGAAGATGGCATGCATATGGTGGTGGACATAGCGACCTTTATACTTATTACACCCCTTACCCCCCCCCCCCCCCCAACCCCAATCCTCCCCCACTCCCATGTCCAGCGGCGTATGGTCCAAGTATCTAACAAAATTATATGCCCCGAAGAGCGAAATAAACAAAAAGGAATTTAGTTGGGAGCAGCAGTTATGAAGCGTGCGCATTACTAGTAACAGCCAAAGAACTAAATTAAAAAGCAGACAACATATCCTATGGGTTGTTAAACAAGACTCACAGCCTTTATCGGCCGGAGTAGTGAAACCACCGAAAAAAAATTAAGTAAGAAAACAAAAACAATTGAATAGGACCACCGACATCTAAATATAAGTTAAAGTCATTTTTTCACCACACATTGTTATTGTGCATGCATCTCACGCTGAATTATATGTTGATACAACTTCGAATGCATTCACATGATTATGTTAAGTAATGTTTCATCACAATAAATGATACTTAATATGCCATGTTATCAAGAAGTCCCTATAGCTCATGGATATAGCGCCAGATGTACGTTTTTAGAACAATAGTTCTACATGGTGTACAGGAACGATATGCATATAATTTATTCGATGTCTATAATTTATTAGATGTAAATAATGTCCTGCATTTAAATTGAGCGATTACATATACCCGAATTCGCCGTGATGAAAATAATATTACAAAAAATGACACTCCTCAAAAGAGGCATGTGCTTTTAAAAAGAAAATAATAGGGTTCATAGCTTTATTTATCTTTGTCCCCATTGCAATTGACGAGCGAGACGTGTTTAATTGTACATTATTGTCATAATCCCTCTACTATTTGTTAAATAAATGCCCATTATAAAAAAGACACTTGACAATCTCGTTAATTTCACAAAAAGCGTTCATTATTTAATATATAAAAATAATACCTTACTGATATTTAAAGAAATGTTCTGTATTTAGACTATAATGACTATATATGGCGCATCGTATAATGTTGCATGACCCCCTCACCCCTCCCCTCCCCACACCCACAACCCCAGCCCCGAGGTAACCATATTTCATTCACATGTATAATATATATTTTCACACTCGATAGAGATGTGTCAGATTTATATTGTGATAAAAGCTGACTAGTAAAGGCTGTTTAATTCCACTAGTATACATTCATCATAGACATGCTGTCATAATTTGCTTATTTGGAGCAAATAGTTAGACGAGTACGTATTCCTTGATATTATCGGATTTATTGGTGATGACCACCAAGGCGAACATATGCTGTCTCTTGGTCACATCATAATTTTACATACAGTTTTGTTATTGCTATATTTAGATTGCTGATAAATGGTTTGTTTAGACAATTGTATACATTATATTGTTCATGACTTGCATAAATTGATTGTACATTAAATACATCTAAGAACAGTTACTTACAACTAATGTAAATTGATTTGAATATATGTGTTGCCATGCATTATATATTGAAATATACTATCATAGTGATGTTTTCTCAGTATGAATAAATGTTATTTTGGTATTTCTGTTTTGGTGTTCCCTAAAAGTCCAATATATGTTTTGCGTTTTGAAATAACCTTAAATCTAAAAGACGTGTACCATACGGAAACGCCGAACCCACTTTAGGAAAGTTATGATGGTTCATAATGGTGGTGGTTGACTTGTCCTTGTCAATGGCGGTCATTCGGTGTTGCTTTAAAGTCGCTTAAGCCGGTGCTAGGAGGCGTGAGAGGTGTTGCATCTTATAATTTCTCCGAGTCAGCTACTTTTCTCTCTTGTTTGTGTTTGTGTTTGTTGCTTCCAAGGGATCACCTTTTCAGTAAGTATTGGCATTCACACTAGCGTGTGTTTAGTGCTGTGTGGCGGCCATACAAATGTCGGCCAGACTACAAATCAGTAGTGTTATTATTTACTGGTCCTTTGGGATCATCAAGCCCATTCAGTGTTGCTATAAAGTAGAATATCGCTTAAGACGGTGAAAGAAGGCGTGAGACTCAATAAAACCGAGTCTGCTACTTTTCTCTCTTGTTTTTGTTTGTTGCTTCCAAGGGATCACCTTTTCAGTATTTATTGACAATCACACTTAGTCTAGCGTTTGTTTAGTGCTGTGTGGCGGCCATAAAAATGTCGGCCAGACTACAAATCAGTAGTGTTATTACTGGTGCTAGTACTGGTCCTTTGGGATCATCAAGCCCATTCAGTGTTGCTATAAAGTAGAATATCGCTTAAGACGGTGATAGGAGGCGTGAGAGGTTTTGCATCTTATAATTAACTCTCATGAACAGACTGAATATAAACGAGTCTGCTACATTTTTTTCTTGTTTGTGTTTGTAGCGTCCAAGGGATCACGACTTAACAATGAACCCCGGGATTAGCAGATCGGAGTTCTCGGACATAGTTCAACCTGTTGTGTCTAGAATGTCCTTATGATATAAGTCTTAGTGAAACTTTAAAAATATCTATCGAGAACAGCATACGATAATGTCGGTTGTTACATTCATACGGAATAGGTTTCCCGCTCCTTTTTAAACGAGTGGTTAAATGTAACGAATTACATTTTGTTCGAATTTGAATTCGGTCATGCTCAGTAAATTATGAAACGGGTGTTAGTGTCCATGTATCGCCTACTGTTTTAAAAAAGCGGTTGCTTTGATTTATTTCATTCAATCATTTTCATAATGATCTGTTATCGATATTTATAATGGTTCTAGAGGAATAGTGCTTGCAAATATATTTTATTGACTATTTAAGACGCCACGGCAATATTAATATTTATAGAAAGTAATAGAAAAATAGTTCAATCCCAACTGGGCATCGTAATCAGTAAAGTCTCGTGAAGATCAAAAGTAAAGTCGGACACACAGTGATCCTTTATTCCAACAGGTTTCATCAAAGGAGGTGAGCAGAGAGCATCTACCTCTTTCTGGCTCAAGTAGGGACGGCATTACTTATCATAGTTTAAGACCTGAAGTAGCTTCATCCAGCAATATGCATGTTTTAATGAACACGATTTCATGTACACGTGCATCTCCATACATTTGATAATGTTGTTTTAAATTTTCTGATAAATAATGTCGGTAATCTAAATTTAACAGATTTATGTGTTTGAATCATTTTCTTTTACATGTACATTTTTTCCTTTCAGAAACTTACGAGATGCTGATCAGATTGCAGTTCAGGATTTGAGGCATGGCAATAAATTCTTGCATCATGGTATTTTTCTCGGGCATACTAAGGGTGTAGCAGAGTTTCGAGCTAAAGTGCGAATTGTAGATATTTTGCAATTTACCCAAATTTTAAAACTTAAACTCGTCAGGGTAAATTACAAGCATAATAGACATTTATCGGATGCGAGTGTGATAGAAATCGCTGAGCAAATGGCAGATAATCCGGAGCTCTTTGGTACCTTCAATTTAGCGACGAATAACTCCGAACATTTTGCAACCTATTGCAAGACTGGTGTCAAAAAATCAAACCAAGTTATTAACAAAGTAAAACAATATGTTAAAAATGAAACGTTATGTAAGGTGTGTATCGGCGTGCTTGGCATGGTGTTATATTTCTGGTAGGCTACCTCTGTACGCCAGTCAGGACATCCATGTTACGATCGAAGACATTTTCAGCAAATACATTAAACATTGTGAAGATATAGTGATATCACAAAGGTCTCATACTGTGTTAACATATGTTTGCGTGTATTTCGGTAGCTCAACCTTATCATTGAGTTACATGTATTACAATCCGATCAAAGCTTGTTCTACTACACCTGTAATCAACATATTGTAAATTATGTATTTCCCGGTACATTTTAATCTAGGCACGCGCAACTAAGCATTTGTAAATTGTGTCTTTTTCGAAATACATGCATAGTTATTTGGTACGTTTTCAATCAAACCATTGTCAATTATATGTTTTCCTTAGATATTGATATATTGTAAATTTGCTATCAACGGGTTTTAAATTAATATTTCATGTGACTCGTATTTATATTTGAACCCTATATAGTTATGGTGTTTGCATTTGTTATCAAACCATTGAAAAGTATAGCTATCCAGAGATATTGATAACTTAAAGCATTGTACATTATTTATTTTCCGATATATTGTTATATCTTATACTGGCAATCAACCGATTGTAAGGTTAACGTTTTCTCGAGATACTGATAATTTTCCTCATTATGATTATTTCCACAGATATATATAATAGTTAAACTGTATTTGTTCGTTGTTCAACATCAACATCAACGTCAATCCCTTATATTTCTTACATATTAGTATTCTCTCAAATATGTCTTTAACACGATGTAACACATATGGAAGTAAGGATAGCCAATCACAATTAAAACCACAATTAAAATAATTCCATTTTCCAGTAGAATCTCTTCATGTCAACTCTTACTTATTGCATGCAGTTAGTAATAGAGAAACTGGCAGCAAGATGATACATGTTATGCTTACTATTACCAATATACACACAAGAGACAAAAATAGCAGATTAATGGTGTGTTCTCCTGTTGCCCTGGCTTCTGCTAAGTCACTGAGTACTTACTTTCTGGCTTTTTATCTTTTTAGGATTTTTGTTTTTATTCATATATACATGATGTGTTATACTTACATTGCCTATTAATGCTGCCTTGTTTGTTAGAGAATATAACCTGGTGGGGATATCTTTATTTACACTGTTGGGTCTACAATAGTGTAAGAGTGAGGTTTGGTGAACCCTAGAACCTGGTTTAAACCCCCAGACTTTGATAACGCAATCATATAATTACACATGGTAACGCATGTCAAGGATTTGGCCAGAATGAAGTGAGGTCGTCCACCTTGATTTAACATGTTTGGTAGGAAGAACTGGTAGTAAAAAATGGGAAGAAAGTGTCTGGTAAGAAAAAACGGTCGTGGCATGTTATCGTCGTCGTGACAACATTTGTTTTTTCAATATTGTTCTAACACACGTGACTTGATCTGTTATTATGTTAAACTGTTTTACCAGTTCCTATCCTAATGCTATTTTCTCTCGGCAGCTATTTACGCGTAAAATCTTGCTTTTTTTTTAACATCGTAATTCTTCTTTGTTTTAGTGAGTGGATTTGTTTGACTATGTTCTGCGAAAGCTACATTTGCTGCGCATGCTTTAAAACGTACTTATTTGTTGAGGGTGTTTTGCTTCAGCGTTTTACCACGTTTTTTTAATGAAGGTTTGAATGAAGAGTTTAGCAATTTTTTATTTATAATAGTTAAGTTTTACAGATGCATTATAAAAAAAGCAGAAATTTAATAGGTCAGTGTGAACAGTGTTAAGTTGTGTATTGTAATTGGATAAGATACATAGTGCAACCGTTCTGCAAAGATCTCGTCAAATTTAAACAAAACAAATATCTTTACCAGGTTTAAAGTACTGAAACATGAAGAAGCATGTTATTGTTTCACGCCTACTTTTATGTCAGTTGTCCAATTCAATTATATCTGAATATCGGCAATGAATAACATTTGACTCTATGATTTTCATTTTGAAAACCTTGAAGTTAAACGTTCAAGGCATGTACAAATCTCACGAAACCAATGTACGCAAATTGTCTAGCTTCTGTCTCTAAAAATGAATACATATATCAATTTCCCTTAGCACGTATCAAACACTTCAACAATATTTTACCTTGAATGTTGGTGGCCTTGCAATGCCTAACGTTTTCCCCTGTTTTCAAGTGTAAGTCACGTGTTAGATATGTACATCAAACACAATACTTCAGCCATTTGTCATTGCAAGCTCGTTACCTTTAATCTGGTAGCAGGATGTCAACGTAACACGATAACGTTGTCTATGGGCCGCTAGGGTATACCGGTTTTGAATTTTATGCGTTTGTATTATCTTGTAGTTTGAAACTCATTTACTACCATTTTGTTTTCCTATTGATTTTTCGCATCGTTTTCCTCATAAAAATCTATCTTGAACTTATACATACTGTTGCTTCTAAATATTTTCTATCTTGTGTTGGTTTAAACAATGTTGTATTCAAGAGATGTGGTGAAAAATATGTCAAATAATATATGGACATGATTTGATTGTTGTTCGTGTTTTATGGACATGAATTGATTATTGTGGGGGTGTTATCTTGTTTACTGTCGACTAAGATGATTATTATATTTATTATTTCTATTCGTGGTAGCTTTAAATGATATGAATATGTATCCAAATAAGGGATACATAGTAATATACACTTATAACCGAGAACGTATTCGTGAAATTTTATGATTTTCCACGTAGTACTTTTTGTTTTCCCCTTTAGCCGATAAAGTTGCTGCAAGGATTCTCAGTGGGTTTTGACAAAAGATGCAGCAACTAATGCTGAATTTGTTTCTATTATTTTGTTATATTACACCTTTTTACTGTTGAAGATATAGATGATCTTACACGAGTACCTGTTTGTTATTAACTATATTAAACGAGTTAGATAACATTATGTGATCTGCGACAGTGCCGAGCATCATCAACGAGTTTAATAAATTCAACATTAAAGAAGGCACACATGTGAGGTTATATTTATCACATAACTCAAAAAAAGCCCCATAAGCAGCATTTATTAGTGTTATTACATGTATATAACGTAGTCATGCGATGACGTCATATGCTTATAAGGACAGATAAAAATATCGGGCAGGGAAAGCAGCATTCAAGGACGATAGTCAACCACAAAACACAAAAACAAACACGCAAACAGACAAACGAGAAGGCAAAATTAATAAAAAATGCAAACGACATCACAAACACAAAAGGGTTGACAATAGGGCTACCGCCTTGGAACGATCAGTGGCAACAAAGGTCACTGGGGGTTTAAACCGGTTCTAGGGTGCACCAAACCTAACACTTACCCTACTGTCATCCCATTAAAACAGGACAGTGTAAATAAAGAAATCCCCGTTCTTCCGGATCAATTTATTTCAGCTACAGCTAGTCCCCTTCGTCCGTTGGTCCATCCGTCTTTCAGGGAAAAGAGGTTGAGATATAGTACAGCTTGTTTCAACAAAATAAAGTTAAAAGAACACATAATATATTAGTTTTAAAATCATGAACAGTCTCAATCAAATATGTTTATGAAAAGTGGATGGCAGAAGAATCATAGTATTAAGAATAAACAGAACGAACACAAGAGGTCTTTCCACTGATTCGATTTACATAGACTTAAATTCCAATGCAGAACTGTTCTGGATATTTGTATTGTGATGCCCATATTCTTTGCTCCCTAATCTGGTAACCGTATAACAAAATAGGCATAAACGTGGTATCAAATAGCTTAAAGGGACAATGTCTGTAACTTTTAGCTTATAAAACACGAACTAATTACGTTAACAAACATAACACACCTATCATTATTGAATAGTTACTAATTACTAAATAAATGAACACACTCCTGAGACTGACGTAGATAAATAAAGATGATTGGAAGGAATTCAATAGGATACAACAAAAAAAGAAGTACCGATTCGTGGGGTTGAACTCGTAACCCACACTAAAATTACACGGGCGGGTAATAATTACGAATTTCGGAACTACCGAGCTCGCTCCCAACTGAGCTAAACGGGCCTGATGTATTACTTATAAAGTAGATATAAAAATCGAACAGGAAATGTAGATTCAAGGACGACAGTCAACTACAAACACTGAAAGAATCAAAGAACAACTATATATAAAAATGAATACAAGGCAAGATAAGACATCACAAACACACAAGGGTTGACAATATGGCAACCGCCTTGGAACGATCAGTGGGAAAAAAGGCTGCTGGTTGTAGTGTGCACCAAACGTCACTCTTACCATATTGTCACCATATTGTCACCCCATTAAACGGGACAGTGTAAATAAATATATCCCAGCCAGGTTTAAATCTCTAACAAACAAGTAATATAAGTAAATCACATCAATGATCATGTATATATAATATAAAAAAGGCCTAGAAAACCACAAAGTAAGTACTCATTGACTTGGCAGAAGCCAGAGCAACAAAAGAACAAACAGTTAAGGGTACGGCAAGACAAGATTAAAGACAAACATCAAACGCTACCGTCCTATAAGGATTTAGGTAGACGTCATCATAGGGTCGACAATCTGTCCGGTCATCGCACAATCAAATTGGAAAGCAGTAGTGGCGAACTGTAAATGGGTAAACCACTAAACATCAGTACGTTGCAAAATGATAGGGTCATAACCTCATTTGATAAACTGTTTAACAAGTTTAATAAGGATTGTATGAAAGTGATTATGACCAAGCATCTTACGAAGTTTGTAAATCACATCACCACAAAAGTCATGTTGTGATAGTCCTTGTCGCAGAAGAGTTCTTAAAATACTTTTATATTTTAGAAATAGATCAGGGTTACGATAATAAAATGTTCAATGGTTTTAAGACATACAATTTAGAAAATCTAATGTGCTAATGGATGTCACGTGATCAACAGAACATGTAAATAATGCCGGTCCCACTTTTGTTTAGAAACAATAACTAAAACATTTGTTTTTCAAACCCACGAATGCATTACTACAGACTTATTTGGGTCTATGCTCATATTTTCATGCATACATTTCACTGAATAAAAATCAGACAGTTAGTTGGCTATGTTAAAAATCTGCTTACGTACGAAGAGTGTAAATTTAAAGGGTTCATACTTATCAAAATAGACAAGAATGCTTTTCAGTTTGGATATTGAAATTATTTCTGTTCTGCCTTAAAGTAGCTTTCCCGCCAACAACAGCCAAATTTTACAACTTATGTAAACAATATGTTACAATATAAACCGCTCTAACCGGCTAGACCATACCATAAAACTAGAGCGTCGAATTATGAGTTACACCAATTCATAATTCATTTTACGCCTATTCAGTCTCGTTTTTTTTATGTACACTGAATAAATGAAGAATATTTTTAATCGGCATATGTACATAATTGTATGGCATGAACACCTGCACAGGGTTTGGATATATAATAGTGTAATGTAATTTTGCCGTTATTTGGCGGTTTAGTGCCTTTAAGCTGCTAATGTTTCTTGGGTCTTTGTCCAAATTAGTTTTGGTGTCATGTAAAGACCAATGTATACGTCGTTTATAAAAACGGCTAATCAGGATCATGCTCAATTTACAGCCTGAAGACATCCTATACAGCATCGAAAACATATGTATACCAAGTTCTGTCAATACGTAACTACTATACGAGAGTCATTTGAAAAGTATACATCAGTGTACATTTACATAATCAAACAAATATCATGTGTTATGTATTATATACCGTTAGCAAGCTAAATATATTGTATATCGATCTAGATAAGAAATATACAGGCTGTATTTATAAATTCACATAATAAACCTTCGATATTCAATATTTCTAATGAAAAGGGCATAACAATATGGCATAGATAATGATATACGCATACAATATAAAACGGGTTCTGCCTTCTGAAATACGGATCATATTTTCCAGGGGAGGGGTTATAACGTCATATGAGGTCACTATGCGCTTGTATTGTTTCCTAGTAGCCTAAACTTCGCCTACGTCAGTCTCAGGAGTGTGTTCATATTTAGCAATGTGCTTGCATACTATCAGTAGATGACAACGAATGTTTTGAAAGCAGAGTCCGACACTTGGGGACAAATGTAATGTTTCCTAGAAACCTAAAGTCCGCCTATGTCAGTCTAAGGAGGGTGTTCATATTTAGCGCTGTGCTTACAGACTATGAGCAGATGACAACGAAAGTCGAATGCAGAGTTTGACCCTTGGAGCCAGATTTCAATGTAAAAAGGTCAAATTCAACAAAAAGAACGTTAAAGCCACAGGTTTCAAAATCTATATTGACATTTCTTACATACTATTTGTAACGATATACGAGTACACATTCAGTAGGGAACGGATTTTGCGAATTTAGGGAGAGGGGTACTTATATATGGTAATATATGAGAATCTATGAAATATCATTATTATTTTAAAATGTTGGCAACATGTTGTTTGATGAGACATCCAACTGCGGCAGTGGTCTAGAGGTAGAGTCTGCGTCTCCGGGAAGTCGTTGGTTCGATCCACGGCCGGGTCACGCCAACTATTTCATGAAAGTGGTACTTAACTGACGTTTAGCATATAGAGTGTAGTGCTAGGACTGATCGGCCCGTGTCATACCTGCACATAACATACTTAATAAAATGCGAAAAGGGTTTAAACAATTAAAACACTTAATTTAAATGATATATTATGTTAATTGTCACTATTCAACATTCATTCAGCGAAACTATAAAATGTATCATTCGGGAGTATTAGACTGTGAGCTAGTAGGAGAAACCCTCACACCCCAACCCCCCCCCCCCCCCCCACCCCATACAATAAGTTTCAAAATGAGACATGAGTGCCATTTGAGCGTTGGGGCTTTAGTGAGTTTTGGGGGTAAACTCTGCGTTTTTAGACGAAAATCGACGAAATCTGGAATTATTTTTTTAGAAAATGAATGGATTATATTAGAACCAATTTGAATTGATGGAATCTTTCTCGGAACGCATCTCTACTTGTCCCACCATATCATTTATGGATCCGATACTTAAATATTTAAATTTTGGGTAAAAATGTTAAAAAATTGAATTTCTTATTACTGTAATACATTGGGGATATTTAACTAAAAATTAAAAATATATCTAATACAATAGAAAAAAGAAATAGTGTAACCTTCTTGGGAAGGGCTTACCAGTGATTAAGTAGAAAAAGGTCCCAAACCGCATGATGTTTGGAAATGCCTTAATTTTGGGGCGAATTGTGATTTTGGTCAAAAATCGCCGGAATCTGGTATTATTTTTTGAAATTAGTTTGAAAATAAACTTATCAAATTGAAGCAATAGAATGTTGCACAGCATACATATTCAAGTTTTTCCTGGCATCATATATAACATATGTGCTCAAATATTTGCATTTTAGGGCAAAATGTTGGAAAAAATGACAAAAATCACTGATTTCTGTAATCCATTGGGGGTATTGGGTTAAAATATAGAAACAAATTTAATACAATTGAATAAGGACACATTGTAATATTTTTGGATAGACAAAGGTCCAATAATTAAGTAGAAAAAAGTCCCGAACCGTATGATGCTTGAAAATGCCTTAATATTTAGGCGAAAAATGTGTATTTTTTTTCAAAAATCAACGGAATCTGGAATTATTTTTGAAAATAATTTTAACATAAACTTATCAAATTGAATTATTATAATGTTGCACAGCATACATATTAAAGTGTTTCCTGGCATCATATATAACATATCTGCTGAAATATGTTGTAAAAAAGGACTAAAGTCAATTATTTCTGCAATCCATTGGGGATATTGGGTTAAAAGCTAGAAAAATATATAATACCGGTACAATAGAAAAATAGATTGTAAGCTAGTAGGAGTAACCCTCACCCCAGGGGGAATTGTGAACACCCTTTTTTTCTGAAAGCCCATTATGTGTAGAGCATTTTGGAACATGTACGTGTACCAGCTGCGCATATAAATTCGATTCAAGCTAACCAGTGGGCCTTATTGCCTACTGACCGTTCCAAGTCTTCACCACCCTTTCTGTTGTTTTTTGTCTCTTTTATTGTATTTTCAAGTCCTTGTTTGCAGTACAGTGCTGACCTACGATGCCTTTGCGCTCGGACGCTGTGGTTTCTGTAGGACCCTATATCTCATTACGTTACCGGCATTTCGAACATGGTAGATAGAGCTATATACAGTGTTCGTTATAAATAGAGAAATAGCGTTGAACGACCCTTTGCGACACAACGGGACTGGTGGCCAGCCGTCGGCAAAGGTCCCAGATACATGTGGCACTCAGTCGCTAGTCCATATTAGGGGAAAGGCTACCCGATTTCGAGTCTCGAACATGGCACATAGAGCTATATACAGTTATATAGAAGGATATAGCGTTGAACGACCTTCGGCCGACGGCCGCTGGGCCGACATACAGATTGGATGACACAACGGGACTAATGGGCAGCCGTCAACAAAGATAGCCGCTCGGCCGACCCACATATTTTGTGACACAACGGGACCGGTGGCCAGCCGTCGTATCAGGGGGAAGGCTACCTGAGTTCGGGTCTCGAACATGCCACCTAGAGCTATATACTAAATAGCTTTGAGAGACCCGCAGCCGAAGGCCTCTGGGCCAACCTACAGGTTTTGTGACACTCAATCCCTAGGTCGTATCAGGGGGAAGGCTTCCCAAGTTCGGGTCTCGAACATGGCATATAGAGCTTTATACAGTATAGTTATATAGAGTGAAATAGCCTTGAGCAAACCACAGCCGACGGCCGCTGGGCCGATCCGCAGGTTTTGTGACTCAACGGGAACGGTGGCCAGCCTCGGTAAAAGCCCCCTTACGCCTGGCATTCGATCGTTAGACCATATCAGGGGGAGGGCAACCTGAGTTCGGGCCTCGAACATGGCACCTAGAGCTATATACAGTATAGTTATAGAGAAATAGCGTTGAGCGACCCTCGGCCGACGGCTGCTGGGCCGACCTACAGATCTTGTGACACAACGGGACTATCTTGGACGCCATGTTTGATTTCTTTTTATTGTGTTACACCTACATTTCGGCTAGTATACAGATCCATATCATACACAGTATAATTAACATTTTTATATATAGAAAACCTTACTAACAGACGAACACCAGTTTGTACAGCAACCTGTTTGCACTAAAAATATTTTGTTTGGTAATGAATGTGGTGTAACGTAAATTACAGAATAGTTTCATTATGTTTGAAGCGCTTCTCAACTTATATTAATAAAAGTACATGTATTATGTTTTTTACGTGGTTTTTAATGTACATTGAAATTTTAATTGTAATGTAAGGTAACATAGATTACATGAACGTTACTCACTAAAGCCCAACGTTCAGAATTCATGGCACACCTGTCTCATTTTGAAACGTATTGTATGTTCTTTCAAAAAATCTTACCCTACAAAATCCCCCATCGGGGAGAGGGGTCTACAGCCAGCTCAAGAACTATAGTACATGATGTGTTGTATTTGTTCGGGAGGTTCTGTCATGTCATTTTTTAACAAATTGCCATAAGGTATCAGCTAGAGCAGGCTTGTTTGCTTATAAAAGCAAATAAAATGTCAGCGTGCCATGCACTCCTTGGAAACAAATGATGGGTCAATGGAGATATCGCCAGGTGAGAGTAGAAATGTTCCATAGAAGAAAGACGGCACTTTTTTCTCTCATCTGGCAATATGTCGTTGTAACATGTATGTTTAAATTACTTTTTGAAAAATTCAGATTTCGTTTATGTTTTATTAAAAACACATTTTCCTCCAACAAAAAAAAGCAGCATTTACCACCTTCTTATGGGTTTTCTGGTATATTATTGCACAATGGACAGCAGAAATGTTATAATTTTTTTTTTTCCGTTCTTTCTATGCACTTTTAATTTTTTCCTAATACCTCGATGCATTACAGAAATCAGCGATTTTAGTAATTTTTTCAACATTTTGCCCTAAAATATAAATGTTATCTCTGATACAATAAATGACTTGGATATGTATAGTGTGCAACATTTTATTGCTTCAATTTGATAAGTTTATGTTCAAACTATCTTCAAAAGATAATTCCAGATTCCGTCGATTTTTGACGGAAATACACATTTTTCGCCTGAAAATTAAGCCAGTATTTTAAGCATCATATGGTTCAGGACATTTTTCTACTTATATCTATCCAAAATGTTACAATATGTCTTTATTCTATTGTATAAATTTTTTTTTCTAAATTTTAACCCTATACCACAATGGATTACAGAAATCAGTGATTTTTGTAATTTTTTCCAACATTTTTCCCTAAAATGCCAATATTTGAGCACATGTGTTATATATGATGTCAGGAAAAACTTGAATATGTATGCTGTGCAACATTCTATTGCTTCAATTTGATAATTTTATGTTCAAACTAATTTTAAAAAATAATTCCAATTTCCGGCGATTTTTGACAAAAATACACATTTTTCGCCCCAAAATTAAGGCATTTCCAAACATCATGCGGTTGGAACATTTTTCTATTTAATCACTGGACCTTACCCTGCCAAAAAGGTTACAATATTTATGTTTTCTGTTGTATTAGATATATTTCTAATTGTAAGTTAAATACCCCCAATGTATTACAGAAATCAGCGATTTTATTCATTTCTTATTGTGCCCATAGCGCCAGGGTTCTCCTGGCGTTTTAGTTGGCGGACGGACTTTAAACCTTCGAACTACACACACACACACTTCATTTCTTAGCATTTTTACCCAAACTCTCAATATTTAAGTATCGGATCCATGAATTATATGGTGGGAGATGTAGAGATGCGTTCCGAGAAAGATTCCATCAATTCAAATTGGTTCTTATATATTCCATTTTTTTCTAAAAAATAATTCCAGATTTCGGCGATTTTCGTCTGAAAACGCAACGTTTTCCCCCAAAACTCACTAAAGCCGCAACGCTCAGATGGCACACATGTCTCATTTTGAAGCTTAATGTATGTTCTTTCAGAAAATCATACCCTACATAATTGCCCCTGGAGGTGGGTGTGGGGGGGGGGGTGGTGGGGGGCGGGGGAGGGAGTCTACAGCCAGCTCAATAACTATATGGATGTGGTTACCAGTTTAATCGTTATTTTAAATGTAGACGTGTTAATTGCTGTTTGCAAAAAAAGGTGGCATAGCATTATGGAGATTTATTAATGCTATTTTATTTTGAACAAATGGTAAGGTATTGTTGTTTTTTTCCGTTTTATAATCAATCAAGACTTAAAATAACACGAGCTGTTATTACATGTGTATGTATCTATAATTCAATATATTTAATATGCCGATTAACCAAGATACAATTCAACAAATGCCAAACAATACTTTGAAATGTTTCTTTATTTTACCATGTTTACAATAAATCGATTTTAGTAAACTTGATAGTTTTATATTTTCTTTATGTCGAGTTTAAACAAAACTAACCAAAAAATATCAAAACAAAGACACTCGAAGTAATGAGAAATATCTGATTTACACGAGATATTTATTTCAAGCTATGTACAATTTGTCCATCGCGTGATATACATATTTCGATATAAAATCTAAAACTATAATTAACAAATCGAGTAAACATCATGTTTTAATTCAATCTACTCTACGCATAGTCCCATTTGTTTGACGTTTGTGTGATTTTATCTAATTGCACCCGTGACGCATCATTACGTTTTTCCAAAAGCCATGTGGACAATTTCAGACCGCACACTGTACTCGTTTAAAACTGAAACAACAACCCAACTCTAAATAAACGCGCTTACCTAATAAATTAATAATTAATCTTCAATTGAATATCACATGTATGGAATATATATAGTCCACAATATATACGCATATGACCTGGCCATTTGTACATGTAAACGTTTCTTGATTGACGTCACTGCTCAAGACACCTTTAGTTTGCCGTTCGAACAATGCATAGTACTCAGATTTAAACAAATGATCATCATTCTTGACTTTAAGTAAGTTGTACATTTATAAAATCAGTGTATCAGTTTATATTGACTGTTTATGTCTACCGCATAGAAACTCTGCACCAGGTCCGCGTATAAATCAAAGTTCAGAAGTACTGAATGTCGAAAACATTGACTGGAATAAATGAGTTCAACTGTTTCCCACATGAAAGGCTTGAGGGGGTAAAAGCGATACATAAAAGCAGCAGCAGCGACCTATGTATTTGAAGGTATAACATTGTGCCAGGAACTGTGTGGAAAAGTAGAATTGGAACCAGTAGGAGAAATTCTCACCGTTGGATGGACAGGAGATGGGGATAGAGATGTCAAAGTACTACCATGGCTTATATGAGGTTATCATTATTAATTATGGGGAGACAGGAAAACACAAACTTCATAGTTGAGTATCGACATCGATTCCCCCTATGTCAGAATTATTCAGACAAAGTGCTTCTTACGTCCTTTCCCTATATAAATCTACGTTAAGTATGTAAAATCTCTATATACAAACTTTGGATATAGCGTGTCTGGACAAAACACGCAAACTTGAAAGTTTACTAAATAGGACTAAATAGAGGCAATTTACGCTGCGAATTGGACATGAACGCTAAACATGAATGAAATTTCAATTTTCTTCCTAGATTATAATTGATAGCATACATATGTTCATACATATGTATTAATCAAACGTCCGGCTTTTTATGTGTTTAGGCACGCTCTACTCTTGAAAGTTTACCTATCAACGATTTCATATGTACCTATAATGTCGTGGTCGTAGCGCTTATATATGAAAAGCACCTTAGTTTGTTGTCCGCCGAGATATTGCGCCAATTTCGCATTCAGAAAACGTAGGTATACCCTTAGCGGCACAACGAACACTGTCATTTTGGAGTAGTTCTGCTGCATATTAATCTTGTTCATTAGTGACGCTTGTTTTTAAATACAAACGTTTGTCTTTAAAAATGCAAGCATCATAGATTATCTAGACTAATAGATTGGACCGAGATATTGCGTACAGAAATAGGACTGGTATTGAAAAGTATTGTCTGGTATTGACAAGTATTGTAACGACCGCTTGGTGCCCTAAACCCGTACATCCGGTCATATTGAAAAATCAGACGAATCGCCAAAAGAAGTCAAACGCGTATGCATGTCGGAGGAGGACGCATAGCAAAACTCGTCTCGCCGAATGCAGACGTGTATTGTATACACTACTCTACAGCTAGACTCGATCATCTGCGACGCTTGCTTGTTTTCAAGACAACCGTCTAGAAAAGTTCTCCTGAACAAAGTTTGATTTTTGCCGATACACTGGTATCGTTTCTGATTGGCTGAGACAGGAACACCTGCTATCCAAGATTTACAGAAAGGCCGAAAGACAATACATTTATTAATAAACAAAGATAAACAAAGAGGTAAACGTCATTATTATATCGACGAACTAAATGCGGATTGTCAGAAATACTTTAATAAATAAAATAAAAATACGGTCACGTGTTTTCAGTTTCAAATTTGTTTCTGCACAAACGATCAAGACGCTTGTATTTACAATCAAGCGTCGAAGATGATCAAGGCTACTATGCAGCTGAAGGTGTCAGACCAGTGAAAATCAGTCCATTTAACACAATGCAAAATAGGCTATATTTGGAGATCAGTCACAAGTTCCACGACATTCGTTCGCTTAAATGCCCTTTATTTCTGTGAATTAAACAAATTTGGCTCGCAAACGGTCCTATATCTGGAATAAAACACCGATTCAGTTTGTTAATATTTCACGTCATTCAGTCACACTATGCGTATTTTGAAAGAAACATCCGTCAAAACCACATCTCTACCTAACATCTGTGCGCATACTCTCCAAAGAAATGTCTGACAAACACAGTAAAATACTTACTATTCATGACAACAGAGATGATACTTTAACATCAGGTTAGATTTAACAATGAAATAAAAACTACTCTTGGGAAAAACACTTGCAAACTAGAAACTTTGGGGTTTTTCCAGGAACTAGTTTAGCACCCTACGACCCGCAAGTAATTACTGACTGGTCTTACACCTGAATGATTAAGTTTACACCAACACCTTACAAGTCAGACGCATTTTGACCTTATCTCGAGCATTCAGACCTTTTGAGAGACTTCGCAAAGATGTCTATAATGAGATATATGGTCCTATAGAAACCACAGCGTCCAAACGCAATGGCATCGTAGGTCCGCGCTGTACTGCAAAAAAGGAGCACTATTTATCCCCGCCATGAACTATTCTCTAACCAACAAGGCAGCATTAATAGGTAATAAGTATACAAAAAGATGCTCATGTATATATGATTACAAAAAAAAAATATAGCCTAGAAAGTCATAAAGAATGTATCCAATGACTTGTCAGAAGCCAGAACAACAAGAGAATAAACCATTGAGGGCACGACAAGACAAGTTTGCAGACAAACATCAAACGTCACCGTCCTTTTGGGCTTTAGGTTGACGTCATCATCGAGTCCACAGCCTGTCCGGTCATCGCATGATTAAAGAGGAAAGCATAGTGGCGAACTGTAAATGGGTCCACTACCAAGCATGCAGTGCGTTGCAAAATGATAGGGTCATAATTTCTTTTTATAAACCTTTTAGCAAGTTTAACAAAGATGATATGAAAGGGATCATGACCAGGATCTTACGAGTTTGTAAATCACATCGCCATAGAAGTCAGGTTGTGATAGTCCTTGTTGCAGAAGAATTCTTAAATTACTTTTATATTTGGAAAAAATATCAGGGTTACGATATTAACGTTTTGTAAAGGTTTTACAAAGTTTATGGCAACGGTAGCCCTGATGGAGTAGGTTTTTAGTTATACAATGATTACGAATATTCAAGTCCTCAAGTCGAGTACAAGCTCTAGAAAAACGAATAAGTTGAGACACAAATACCCCATAAGAAGTTTCTAAATAAGAATAATTAACAATATCAAAATTAAAATCATCTCTCTTGTCATACATTTTGCTAATTATTTCACCATTCTCAATGGAGGTGGCGTCAATATCAGAAATATTAGCTTTGTTAAGATGAAGTTTTTAAGTATATATATTAATAACCATAGTAGAATGAGAGCAATAAGCTTGTCTTTGATAAGGTGGTGTGGTAAAGTTGTATATAATGTAGAAAACTCATCAGTACTTATAGATGAAGCTTGAAGTTTATTGCAGATTTTATCAAGAACGTCGCCTGAATTGTTAATAGACCAAAATTAATTAATCCCAGTTTTCATAAGCTTTAGCACAATATTGTTTACGTGATCTTTAACGGCAGTACGACAATATGTTAAAAGTGGAGATATTTGTAGTGGTGCAAGAACTAAAATTGGAAATAAAAGGGCTTTATATGGTTGTTTGTGTAATTTGGGAATCCAGTACGTCAGGAAGTTTGACCAAGTTAAGAGCCCAATAGCCATTATCGCCTATAAAGAACGTAAGGAGCGTTTAAAAATTCCAATTTTCCCCAGACCTTGTTTTTGAATCCGCATAGTGGAGCAAAGAATCAGAAGCAGGCCGAGCGAGCGAGGCTAAAATAATAGTAGTATAGTATTCTTTAACTTAGATATTACTGCCTTAAACATTGTCCTCATGTTTTATCATGAGTGATTATAAATGTTAAAGTTTCTGAGCGGAAACTGTAAACATCGCCCATTTTCAAACATCCAAGGGCCATGACTCCGGCAAGATATGTGCAATCTGGCTGGTTATCGAACTCTGCCGAGTTATTATGCCCATAAACACTGTCCTAAAGTTTCATCAAGATTGTATTACAAATGTTAAAGTTATATAGCGTAAACTGAATAAATCTTCATTTCAACAATTCAAGGTCCATAACTCCGGCGTTATAGGTGGGATATGGCTAGATATCGAACTTGACCTAGATATTAGGGCCATAACAAATGTCCTAATGTTTCATCAAGCTCGGATTATAAATATTAAAGTAATTGGGCGGAAATGAAATAGGGGACGGTACAACGGAATGACGGGGTCGCGTGTTTCATGTAATCACACGCCCTACTCATCAGGTTCGGATTATATATATTAAGGGAATTGGTCGGAAACAAAATTTGGGACGGAACGACGGAATGTCGGTGTCACGTGGTAATCACACGCCCTGCTGATAGTCCAAGCGTAGAATTTAACGTGGCGTTGTGGGATTCATACTTAGCCGTGGTATCCACACGTTTTAATGAAAACGTATCTATAACTTATGAAGACCGTTTTCTTGCTAAAGAAATTCACTCCATATCGAAAAAGAAAAAGCATATAACGAACAATTATATGCAAACCAAATTTCAAAGATGCTATGATAAATGAGAAATAAGCTTTTTAAAGACACACAATCAATAGATTGTCTTTACGACGGTCGTGTATTTGTTTACCGGTGTATAGAAACACCGAAACGCACCGAAACACCGGAACGCAACGGAATCACCAAAACACAGTGCAAAATATCAATCTCCACGCAGAGTTATCGTTCCTTGCACTCACATATATCTCTGCTAACTACTAAATTACAAGATTTTGGTAAAACCTGTTAAATTGGAATATGTTTGCCTGAAACTTGTTTATTTCTTGTGTAAATATAATTTTCAGAATATCTGCAAATTAGATGTTACAAGATTTGAAATAATGCATGCAAACAATTTAGTTTTAATCGGGACTATTTTACTACAAAAATAATACGTACTTAGGTCTCCTCAATCGAAACGCATATGTAAACGTTTCAAACCGAAGCTCGATAGCAGAAAATTACTAAAAAAAAATAACTAAAATAATTATTTAATATAGGTCTATATTTTATCTTTGCAAATCACGCAAAAGGATTTATTATAAACATAGTCATAACTTTTTGAATAATCACGTGACCTAACCGTTCGCCCTACTTCCTTTGACGTTGACAGAGTCAAATGAGGAACGAGTGTACTCTGGGTAAAGATTGACAGAATATGCGTAATATATTGCTGTGTTCTACAAGCGTTTATAAAAGGTTCATGTAGTAAATGTCAACGGTTAATGTCATTATAAATGATAACTATTATGAGTTTGCAATGGGAAATTGTTTTCAGCTAAAACACTTTAGAAAATTAGACTTTTACAAAAATGAAAAATCAGTATTTACAAATACGCAGTATTTTACGATTCCGGATGTTTCGGCACCAAACCATATCGACACTAGACGTTTCGGCACCAAACCATATCGGCATCTATTTTATTTTACCCAAGACATTTCGACACCCATCTTATATGCCAAATGAGTGTAATAATGAAGTAAAGAAATGATATGTTTGCGACATTCTTTCAGTTGTCGTAATGTCGCCAACGACATGGCGACATCGCGACATTACGACAATTGAAAGAATGTGTCGTAATGTCGCGATGTCGTAAAAATGTTGCATTGTCGTGGGCGACATTACGACAATTCGTCGTAATGTCGCGTTGTCGTGTGCGACAATGCGACGCCCGACAACACGACATCGCGACATCGCGACATCGCGATACGACATCACGACATAATTGTCGCGATGTCGTATCGCAATGTCGCGATGTCGTATCGCAATGTCGAGTTATCATATCGCAATATCGCATTGTTGTATCGCGATATCGCGGTGTCGCGTTGTCTGGCGTCGCATTGACGCCCACGACACTGCGACATTGTATCTGGCCCCAACCGGACACCGTACTTTACATGTTTGTCTATCGTGAACCAGCCTATGTGTCGTGCTCGGCCGTTTCCAAAGGTCCATTATCATACTATTTTTTTATCATTTGGACGAATGGTTACAATTTTAAACACATTTTGATTAATTAGTTTTACAAATTCAGCAGTAAAATGTTGAAAAGAGTCAACCACAACCGTAATAAAGAAATGACCAGTCGGTTTTCCGTATGTACCAAATTCAGCGTTTTTGTAAAGCCACACACGTCTCATATATTTCAGTTTAATGTTATAACTAAAGTTAACATGTACATGTACGTATGTACCAACATGTCACTTGGTGTATCAGGATTAAAAACATGTATTGATTCCGAAACTACGATTGGATCTAAATGTGTTGAAACCGTATGTTACTATAGTCGGTTCGGTATGCACATTTTTCAGATTGTTAATAATGATAATGTCTCTTAGTTTAGGATTATGATCTCTTTTATGTATGTATAATAAACATATAGATTACTGGCCCCTGAGGGATAATGCGATCAAACCAATGCAATGTTTATACAAGGATGACCCTTCATTATAATGCGATTCAAATTATTGAGCCGTGAAGTTTGGACGGTTTCATTTGGAATGCAAAGAATGGGTGAAATAAGTAAAACTACACACATGACTGAATGTAGGCATTTTTAAAAGATTAAATCCGCTTTTCCTATGACGCGCTGGCGCAGTGGCTAGCAATGAGATTTTTAAAACGGATAACATTGATGATAATGAGTACACTGTCGTGGGTTCGAAACCCATATGCGGTATACATTTATTTATCACATAACTTACGGTGTGGGATATTTTCTATATACCACTAGTTATATAAGTATGCAAATAAGCCTAGTATACGCTGTCGAAAAAATCGATAATGACTATGATCCAATTCAAACGGTTTATGTCGGTTTCGCGTGTTAAAGCGACAGACAAAAATGCAATAAAAGTCGATATGTGAGTTATGTGATAAATAGAATCTAACATTCGTTCTCATTCATTACTGAATTTAATATGTTTGACTGTCAAACTGCGCATCTTAACTTTTCCAACTCGGCTACTCTGATACTATATAACCAATAATCACCACGAAATAGCGTATTAGACCTGTACAACTAACTACGATAACGACTATGACTTCAGACTAAATTCTAAGCACGAGAAAATGTTGGGGGCTGATCTCAAAGTTGCATAACAACCTGGGTTTTAGTAGGCTCAGAGGGGTTTGTGTAGAAAAAAAGCCAATAAAAAATCAAATTAAAAAATACATATTATTTATATTTCCGTTGATTTATATTTCTGTCAATATATACGTCATATGCATCGACCTTTCAGACTATTTTTTCTCAATACAGTCTTCGATACAACCACCCAGACTCGGCTGGAGTTTTAAAGGGGCTTGCCTGAATAATTGATCACTAAAAACGTTTTGAGAGGAGGGTACACATCAGATGCAGATCCAAGATTTTGGTTTGAGTATTTGTGTGTGGGAGGGGTGGAGGCGTGGGAAGTGGAGGATCCTTCGAAATAAAATGTTTTTCTACATGACGTTTAGTGAATTCTGTAGAAATGGCGCGCGCCCCAGGTAATCCGGCATGCATAGGTTATACTTGTGGGATTTTAGAGGGTCGGGGTGCTGGGTCCGCCTTATCCCTGAATCCGCCTTAGTACATGATAAATACACTTTTATCCTCTATGTCTTAAACTAAAATTGCCGCCGTAGCCGGGATAGTGAAGACGCTGCGTCTAAAATTGTCTCGCCTCTCACGCCTGCGGGTTCGAATCCAACTGGGAGCTCGAATTGTCAAGTGAGAAAGTGTAAATTCTTAATATGTTTTTTGTGGTGTGGAAAAATATTGATATTTCCTATTTTAGATGATCTAAATATAATGAGTGAAACTAAAACTACCCATTATTTACAAGAATATTCATTGCGGGACAACAATTTGTGCCATCCTAGGTTACGCACCAGGATACATTTAAACACAGACATATTAATATTTGTTATTTGGTCTGTGATTCAAAGAGTCAAACGGCAATTTTGCTCATTTTTTTAAGTCATGGCATTCTGTTAGTTGTTTTTTTAAAACTTTTTACACATTTGAATAGTGCAAATACATTGCTTTACATATTCCTAACTGTTTATTATTTTGTAACAATAAATGTATTTAAACCTATGGTAGTACTGAAAACTCAAATTGTACTACCTTTTTACTTCAATATCTGACTTTTAATACAAACCCCTGTGGGGTTTTGAAAAACTGAAAGATCGTGCAGCGCGTGCGCTTATCGCCTTGAATGCACACTAGAACAATCAAATTTATCAGTGAAATGGATGAGGCCGCCACTATTGAAGGTTAGTTTTTTCTTTTACAATGTACGTAATACATGATTGCTACTTTATTAAAGAATTGTTTAGAACTGTGTTCGGCATTTATGCGGTTTTAAACGTCGGTAGTAAATGGCGTAATCCACGAATCGCATTATTGCTTTATGGTAAATTTGCCATTGATTGCCAAAACTCATAAACGCCGAAAAAAATACGCTTCGTGGATTTTTCCATTTAATACCGGCAAAACCGAATAAACAGCGGGGAGGAAAAGGCGAATTAATTGTTGTATTTACATTATTTTCCCGTCTCTATAATAGTATCAGCAACAATTATAATGATAACAAAAATAAAAAAGAAATAACTACTGTCAATGTCTCTTCATGCAGTGGAATATCCATTTTCTGTTAAGACGCACCGGATGCAAGCGCAGTGTCTGCATGCAGTGTGTACAGTTCGTTCACCTCCTTGAAATGGAATAATCACTTTCTATGCGTGCGCTACCGAGCGTAAATAGTCCCACCTACTTGAAAAATGAAGAATATTCGAGATTAAGCGCTATATTGTTTCAAAGGAAAGTATCAAGAAAATGCAAAACATACACGCAAGTGATATGAAAACGCAACACGGGAATTTCCGCTATATATTGTATATACTGCACACTTAATTGCACATAATATTCCAAAGAAATCCCAAGATGTTTTTTAAAAAGAAAGTTGCAGTTAACTAGAGAAAGGACACAACTGTGATGTTGTAGACGTTTTAATCACACTACACTTTGTAACAAGAACTTCATAAATGTTGAAGTAGCTCTTTGAAAAATTGAGCTAGTTCAGTACTGTATTTAACGTAAATAGTTTGCAAAATGTTGCATCCTAAGTTTGCTCACATGATTGAGCCAAACGCGTACTCTGTGAATAATGAAACATTGAAGGAATACTATTTGCTGTATTATTTGTTGTTTTAGTATTTTTTCCAAAAGGAAAGGTCTTACGTAGCCATGTACCATTCGATTAAAAGCAGCATATTGTACATACAATATATAGCGGAAATTCCCGTGTTGCGTTTTCATATCACTTGAGTGTATTAAGTTAATTAAACCAGTTTGCAAAGATGGTATAAAACGGATATCAACTTTATTAGGCGAGGCTTAGAAAAGGAAGCATGTCGAATAACTGGTCGATTGTAAAAATGATATATTGCTCTGCAGACCATTTCATCATATCATGTATGCCAACTAGTTTAATACATTTTAAAATAATGATGGTTGGCTATTTGGTTGAATTGTGGTATACGTTATTTTCAGCACATTTTAGGCTATATATGACGGTCGATTTTTTGTAGTAGTGGCAGACCACCCACTTTCCCCTACAAGTTCATGTAGTGTCAATAATAAATTTCATTGGCCTATATATAGTGATGCGCAAACGCTTGGTCGAGCATTCAGGCCGTATTGCCTGTTGAGAAAACCCCTCTGTTTTAGTCGGTATTCCTTATCGTAATCCTTACCGTAATCGTTATCGTAGTTAAATGTACAGGTCTATTTGTGAGTGAATGGTATGTTTGTGAATGAGAATGAAACATTATTGATCCTTCATTACTTACATGTATGTTTGTACGTACGTACGGGAAGTACATAAATGGATACGCCAACAAAAACAGTTGATATCTTTTATCTTTTACATTATACATATATTTACCTCTCGCTGCTGTGGATTTGTACACACCCACTGTACACATATCACATATAAATATAGAATGATACTTAAAGACACATTTCCCAACGCTATTTGGTCATTGAAAAATCATGAGAAGCTTGAATATTTACAGCCAGCACACTTCATGGCTGATCAACTCAGGTATGTAAATTGAGGCCCGCTCTTAGTTTTTTATTTGTATAGCATTGCTATATTGAGGGTAAGAATAGCTTAACAACACTTTGTAATTTACTTTAATGAAGAAATGTATGTTGATAATTTAGCTTTTGGATACAAAACTTATCTGGTATTTGTTAATTGTTTTTAAACCAAAAATCAGAGCAGAACACAATACATATACAACATTCTTTAATGTGTTATTATGAGTACTGGTCACAAATGCTTTATTGGGTGGGCCTCATAATCTGAAGAAAAATTGAATATCACACTTTTCTCATGAAATTGTATGGCTAACAGTGATTTACAGTTACCTATACAATAAAAGCACTTTATGCCATTCCCTATCGAATGCTCTAGAGATATCTGCGAATACAATACACGTATAATGTGTGGCGTCAAAAGCGTGACAAAAATAATGATATGTATCGATAAGTTGATGAACTGTCGAATGGCCTGTGTGAAAACCAGATTGATTTTTAAAAAATAAGTTAGTAATATATTTTTTTATAAATAAACTTATAAACGACCCGTATATCATATCTAATGCCAAATTATCTTATACTGATTTTATACTTATATAATATATATTCGTAACTCTTGGCAAACCGCTTGGGATTTGTCAGTAAACAATAAACTCCATTCAATTAAACCGTTACTCGGGTAATGGCGTTTATCTAGTAGACCCATTCGTCGAGAAAAGGTTGTTCTAGCCCGGTGCAGGATAGGGCATGCACGTTATACTCATTCATAGTTATTACGAGGTGAGCAATTACCGGAATGTATACCCTGCTTTGAACCGTAAACAGTCAAACACATGTTGTTGGAATGTGTAGACTTTGATTCTATGCGTTAAAGGTACTACAATGTTAATACTATGACAGAGTTATTTGATACTATAGATTTAAGTATTGTTTTAGATTTCCTGAAAGATATCAGACTAGTATATAAATCATTGTAATATATTCTTATATATATTTACTTATTTATCTACCCCTTGACGGGCATTTGTTGATTTACATAATTTTATACAGTTTATATTACTACCATACCATCCTTTATTTGTAAATAGTGTTATCTTTATGTATTTACATTAAATTTTAATTACTACTTCATCTTTCATAAGTTTTTGCCCTATTTATGTGTCGACGTGCCGTAAAACACCATTCATTCATTCAGTACTTTTTGACTTATTCCACTGTTTCATGTTGCTTTGTTTAAGTCTAATCTTTTTAAAATATCCATAATTTCCGATTCGGTAACAGAAATATGGTCTAAACAGGCATCTGTTTTTGTAACAGAATTTGTTAAAACTACGTTCGTTTCATCGATTGAGGCAATTAAAACAAAAATAAATCATTTAAACAGTTTGCTTTATAAACATAAGATACGGAATATATTATGTCTTCGTTCGATAATGTAGTTTTTAATGGAGGTATAGTTTCAGAATGCTTATTTGATTTAATATGGTGTTTTAGAATTTTCCAATATTGACGAGGATTGTTAGAGCTGGTTTCGATTAATGTACTTTCTGTATTATTGAAAAAACGTTCTTTAGTATATACTTTTTTTAAATTATTAACTTTATTTCTGACCCGTTTGTATGATATCCAATCCGAATTAGAACGAGATTTAATTGCGATACGTTTTTGTCGGTCACGTTGTCTTGAAGTTCGAAAAATCTCAGAATCATACCAAGGTTTATCATTCGGTCTAATAGTTACTTGTTTAGAGGGTATGACATTTGAATTAATTCCATAAACTTACTCGTAAAAGTATTGCACGCAAAGTCTAAATCATTAGTATGACGAAAGGACCAATCAGTATCTTCTATAAGTCTGTTTAATTTGATAAAATCACCATTTTTGTAATTCCAAACTTGTCTTGTAAATGATGATGTAATAACGTGATTACAATTAAAACAAGTGTATGTACTGATATGGTCAGTAACTTCACGTGGTATTAAAATAATACCAAAGTCAAGCGCTTTACCAGAATCAGACATAACTACTGGATCAATTAAAGTTTAAGAATTGTCAGTGACTCGGGTTGGTTCGGTAAGTACGTTGGTGAGATTATTAATCGACATTATATCTCTCAGTTGGTGATTATTCAAGTTTGAAGCTGTATTTCCTGTTCGACTTTTATCCTTATTTTTAACTGGTCATCATTTACATCTCCGACTATCATAATACTCTTTGCTCTTTCTAACGATTGCTCAATACTTAAATGCAATCTGTTCCAGAAGTTGGTTTACGATGCACTGTGCAAATAAGTATGGTTTCATTACCATCTTTAATTTCAATCCATATAGATTCTGGTGAAATATATTCAAGTTCGTGTACTCTGTTGGATATTATATTTGACGGAACATACAATAAAATACTTCCAGAATGAGCAGTGCTGTCTTTCCTATAAGTAGTATCACAATTTTCAATAAGTAAGAAATTGTCTGCTATTCCATATATAAGATGTCCCTCGGTAAAACACAACATATCAAAGTCAGTATAATTATCCTTAATAAATTCAAGTTTATTTCGAATGCTTCTAATATTGAGATGAAATAAAGTTAAGGTATTATCAGTGGGCATTGATCGATCTGGATTTCGTTCTACAATTCCAGAAGTAATGATTAATGATAAAGCAACTAGTGCAAATTCTAAATTTAAAATACTTAATTTAAAATACTCCGTGACATTTTCAAACATAACTGCAAACATTTTGCTAAAAAATATAGTATATAAACAGAAAAGTTTAACGGTGTCGCTAAAAAGTTCATTTTCCTGGGAATGCCACTACAGATACAACGAAAAACGTCAAATCTTACACTTCTGTGTCATTAAATGCTTTGCAATTGCAGTTTCTCGGGCACAAAGCATAAAGAAATATAAAAAGATCGGACAGGGAAAGTAGCATTCAAGGAGGACAGTCAACCACAAAACACAGAAACAAACATGCAAACAGACAAACAAGAAGGCAAAAGTAGAAACATTTTCGCTTTCATTCTGCATGTAGTTAGAGCATACTGAATTCTCCTGAGTTTCATGGCTACTCAACAACACATTGCATATTTCATTTTTACCAATTCTATCAGGTGAGCGTATCATTTGTAAATGTGTCTCTTTAATGAACATTATTACTTACGAAAAATGATATCAATTTCCACTTAGTTTTATTAGCAATTTAATATGTACTACATAAAGTTATCAATTATGTTCTGTGCGTTCTGCCGTAAGGACAGTCACATGCATTAATGATGCATAAATACTCGCAAGACGATGTAACTATGTATACATGTTCATAAAAGAAGCGAAGAGTTGGTATCATATAGTACCATTTAAATCAAATACTGAGTGAAATATTCTGCTTCTGTTTGATTTTTATTGTGATGACGCTGATAATAACTTTAATACTGATACTGATTATAAAGCTGATGAGGTTATTCTGTCCCTGTTATTGATGCTGTTTACAGTTGTTAATAAAGAAACACGTATGCACGTGATAGTTAACAGAGATGGATGCCAGAAGATATTGTTATTACGCTAGTGCTAACACGTACGTACGTGTTAATAGCACGTACAGTGTGCGTGTAATTCTAAAAAACATAGTCCCTTCGCCCTGATAGCCACCAGGGAATCCAGGTACACAGCTGGGCACAATGGAGTTCACTTTCTATTGGGTGATACATAGTGCTATGTATCTACCTACTCAGTCTACTTGAAGCAGATATAAAGCTGCCACACTGGAATACCACGCCGTAGTACATGATACCCCACCCAGTCAAATTATTCTGACACCGGGTTAACCAGACGTTGCTACCCACTAGTTGCTGGTCAAGCAAGGGTTACTTGTAACTACTAACATGTGTTAACTCTTCGGTATGACGCAGTCAGGTGACTCGAACCCACGACCTCCCGATTGCAGGTCAGACACTCTTACCACCACACCATTGCACTTCGGTTGTTTTTTTACAGTATCTCATAGCGCCGTATTTATTTGTCCTAAACCATCTGACCTACCCAGGGTTCCATTCCTGGGATATCTATGTATAGCTCATTTTGTGTCTCCGATCACGGATATGCATGATTCAATAGCTAAAAATATATCGTATATTTATAGAAACACGGTGAGATACAGGTTAACAAAAGATTCATTTACGTCTTACGGGTATACGTGGGAAACCAATAGACAGCTAAAGATAGCCTGTTTTACAAATATACTGTATTTTACTCGTTGTTCACCATGTCTAACCTAGAACGCGTTTTACATACGGTCTAACGTTGAATTTGTTCGGTTTCGCTAACGTTCCATAACCGGTATTTTCAGAAGAAATTGAGCGAGCCAAGGTTGTCGAGATTACATAAACTTCTCTCACGAAATCTAAGCAATCATAAAAAGAACGCTATACTTAAATTGGACTGAATTTATCTTTATTACATAGTAACTTAGGCAAGTGTCTGCAACGACAGACGAATTGCAAGAAAACAAACATTATAATCATAGTAAATGCTTTAAAATCACACAAACGTTCCTGTTAGTTTCTATTACTAAAGTAATACATGTTAACTAAAAGCTTAAACATGTTAACCCGCCGTCGTCCAGAACTTGAACAGAATTCAAACACCACGTGACATGTCACGTGAACTGACCATTACATATACGCATATAATATATATATAACTTTGCTAACCTAATGAGAGTAAATAATATTATAATAATGTCTTATTCATTCCGTTCAAAGGAAATAAATTTTATCACTTTATTCATATAGTGACTTTTAGGATTTCAAGATAAGGTAAAAAACAGAATTGAAATTTCACATTCTCTAGTTTTTTCAATCATTCATGTGAATGGAAGACTAGTTTTCGAATGAAAGGTATCATATATAACCCGACATTGTTTAACAGAGACTATATGTATCCCCGTAAGTCGTTCATTGTTGATGATATAGGAATCTTAATACAAGATAAGACGTTACTTAGTGTTCCATTTGTTCAATTTTTAAATTATGTTATGGCAACATTTTCAATTAACGTGCCATATGAAGGTGCATTGGTTTCACAACACTTTATAAAACGGTATAAAGTTGTGGTATGTATCATTTTGTAAAACAGTACATACTACCGTTCTGTCAAGAAAGTACAAGAAAGTATATAATGTTATATATTATATTATTTTATCGAAATGATTAGCACTTCTGATCATGTATTTACATGTAGATATGACTCGTATAATTAGATGTCTACACCTACAGTGAATACATGTCACAGCGAGTGTCTCTTCTTTCCGGCTAGTATTATCCTATACTGCCCCAACCATATTAGCCCGCTCTTTTTCAGCTGAAAAATGTAACGTTAGAAAAACCAAAATTTTAACGTTACAGACGTACATGACGCGTTCTATGTTAAACAGGGTGATGTTCACAGAAAAGGCCAGGGAACCCAAGACATTTTCGTTAAGCACACTTAACAAACTATACACTGTTGACAGTTATGGCGGAAAGACCTGAAGTCGAGATGACAAATTTCGCCAGCGATATGGACACAAGCGATGTAAGCGGCGTTGAAGATATAACTGAAATAAGGTAACCCATTTTAACAGTACCTTGTAACAAAAGTATCACACACGGTGGCTGTCACTTTTTCATGTAGCTATTTCTAGGTTATTATATTTGGCAACGTGAGCCTTACCTTTAATATTAACACACGTGTTTAATTGAGCATTTGTATGTAATGATCAACCAGGTTTTGTAGTGATCAACCAGGTTTAGCAACGTATTGGTCAAAATTAACACATTTAATAAGCAAGCTTACGTTTGGACTGCCCCCGCTCTCGCGTTAATGGGCTACTATGTTGACGTATAGAATACCTTAATACAAGTTCAGTTTTAAACTGATATCAGCTGTCCTATAAAGAATGCATCGCCTAATAATGTGTTTACATTTTATTGTTAGTAAACTGTTTAATAAAAATGATTTTTTAGCACGTCTACGTAATTTTGGATCAACCCTCGTATTTAGTATTAACCCAGTACCATTATACATTATGCTCTAATTAATCTAAATTGAATTAAGTTTAATTCCTGACTGTCATTATAAAAGTTTAGGGGCTGACAAAGGACCCGGTTTCTAACCTCACCGACGCGCCACTTCGGCGGTTTGTTCTTGGACAAGACTCTTTCCCGTAGCCTTGTCCATCAGATGGGGGCATAAACCTGGCATTCTTGTATATCGGAAGCTATCGTCCGAGCACTTTAAAGAACCACAGTAAAGTATTCGTAAATGCATTACGTGATCCGAGCATTAACTTTCATACCCCATCCAACCCATTCTCCATGAAGGGAAAACGGGGTATGAAATTAAACCTTAATTCGGGCTTTAAAATGTTGCATATTGTAAAATTACATTATTTAATGGGTATTTTTAAACAGGTTATGGCATTTTTTTCTGTACAATATGCATTAAAACGTGTTTTATTTTCGAAATATCCGTTATAACATCCTGCTTATATAAGCTTTCCCGTCGCTTAATGGAATTAAAGCGGGACCACTTAATGAAGAGAAAGGGCATGTCCCCAGATTGTTATGTATCTTTCTCGTCTCTCTAGGCCACGTGTGAATGATCTGTTAAACAACAACTAATTCATGAAATGTTATGGTAACATAAATACTGAATGAAGTGATATCATGATATTTCGTCAAAACACCTTTAAATGTTTATATGAAGAATCTATCTCCTTTAACTGCCTATATTAATATACAATAGGTTTATTTGAGAAAAATAATCGAGTAATAAATTCCTATTGAGGCAGGCTGTATATAAATTGTTCCCAATTGAAATACCTTATGCAATATTTATACAATATAACAATGCCATTATTTATTATGCACACTTACGGATGAACTGGCTCTTGATGTATTATAATTTGTCGAGTATATGCGATTTATACTGCTTCTCGAGTGCACTGCGACCGTCGATAGCATACGCACGAGACAAATATGCTGTACAATTGTTGTACCGCAGCCATGTATCCAACTACGCGCGTATAAAATTGGGTAGACCATGGTATAATTGTCGATTTTGTCATGTATAGCACGTCTGAAATATACCGGCAGTTATCTCACAGTTTAGGCTCAGACCTTCAGGTTTATGAAAATTATATCATAAACAAGAACAAAGGAAAACCATTAGAGCTATCCAAAACTCGCGTATGATCGTCTGGCATAAAAAAATCCAGGGGAAGGATGCCCCAGGACCCCACTAGCGGTGGTGCGTTACTCAAAATTGGACCCAGCTACGCGCCTGGTACAATTTCTTTTCATTATTTACGTTTAAAAATAGATCGGCTTTTCCGATAATAGTAAACCATAAAGTGACTGAACGGGTTTTCCGATAATATGTATAAATATAGCTGTTTTCCGATAAAACGTATAATTAGACATCTTGTGAAACAAACAGTTTTTCTCTAATATAAGTTGAGTAATAATATCCTTTTTATCCCAACAATGTTGAGATGGACCTTCTATGGCATTATTATGATAGACCATCGACTCCCTGATCGGATACTACCTTACCTTTTTCTTTTTTTTTACATTTGACATTGCAATGTGACATTGCCCTTGGTACCAGGACGCTGGGAGATGCTTGCGACATATTGCTGCATTAACCTTCAGTGTGACATTGAAGATGATGATAATTACATGCCAGATGTTTACGAATCAATGTTTTGATAACACTTATCATAGAATGGCTTCAGATAGTATAATAAAGCCATGACTTATCGTAATACACGAAGCAAATGAGGACCGAATCACTGTGTTTGTGTACAGTGAAACATTTAGTCCGAATTGTGTGCATGATTTATTATACGATACGTCTAGACACCTTAAATATTTACCATATATTGAAATCTTACTTAAAAAAATGTATGTTAGTTACGTTAAATTGGTTTAAGATGTCGCATATATGCAGTGAAAACGCGTTGAAGTCGCATATCGTAACAGACGTCATGTAAACAAAAAATCAACTTCACCATTTCTTTTACAAATTGCCGCCGTATACAATGGTCTAACGGCCAGATTCATATTGACCGACCAGATTTTGAGTTCGTGATGCATAACAAACGGTAAATATTCGCCTATACCATCAAATAATATAAAGATTCAGGTGACAAGAAAAAGCGGCTGTATGATTGTATCACATGGCATTAGGGTATTACCAGCGGTTGCTTTAAGAATGTACTAGGCTCAGCACACGTACGGAATCTCTTATATACCTTTTAAATCCTAATATAACACGCGTATCATTAACACATCAAAATAATGTTCATACTATCTATTAAAAATAGGTTTCATTAAACTGTTTAAGTATCAATATGCACGATAACTGCTTAAAATTCACCGTTAAACATAAAATTGTGGTTTAATTTAACCCACCCACTGTTTGTGTTTATTATGGTTTAGTTGACTACATTAATGTTCATAAAATCCTGCAAATATTCGCCTATTCCATTAAATAATGTAACAATGCAGGTGAAATAAAACAGCGGTTGTATGGGTGTATCACATATCCATAGGGAATTACCAGCGGTTACTTTAAGTATGTTCTAGAATACTTATGGAACACTTATGGAAATTGGGGGTCAGTTAACCCAACCCACTGTTGTTTTTTGTCGACTTCATTAGTATTTGTAAAATCCGTCAAAATTTCGTCTACACCATGAACCAATACAAACTTCAAGTGACATAAAACATCAGTCGTATGGTTGTATCACATGCCGTGAGGGTATTACCGTAGGTTACTTTAAATATGTACTAGCACATGTATGGAATAGTTTATATACAATCATGTTAATTACTAACCACACCGGAATAATGTTGATATTTTCTATTAATTTATAGTTTTACTCTACTGTTTGGTACGTATAAATGCATGTATCACTATGCTTCTTTTGACAATGAATACAGCTTAAAATTCACTGTTATGCATTAAATTTGTGTGTAGGGGGTGGGGGTTGTGGAAGGGGGGTAGGTGGTGGCGGGTTTAATTTACCCAACCCACTGTCTGTTTTTCTTATGGTTTAGTCGATTATAATAATTTTCGAAAATCCCGGCAAATATTCACCTATACCATTAGCTAATACAAACGTTCAGGTGAAATAAATCAGAGGTTACATGTTTGTATCGCATATGGTTAGGGTATTACCAGATGTTACTTTAAGTAAAAGGAGCAGAAATAAAAAGTATCCACTGTTAATGCCAGTATTTTCCAAATTTAGTTTTAATTGAGTATATAAGCTTAAACAGAGTTTTAATAAAACAATTTTAGAGTTGATGTGTTTATGTCAAACAAATGCATTTTTAAGAAATATGGAAATAACCTCCATGTTTACTAAAGTGTTCAACTATTCTTTGCTTGGACTATTGATGGCGGTCTATACAGTTATTCCATATATATCTTTAATGATATATTTACTGTTTTGTTTTCCAGATAAAAAGGGAAAGAAATAATGTGGGCACTTTTTATTAAAACTCACTGCTTTGCATAAAACTGGTGACTCTCTCAATGCCTCGAAGCAAGGTATGAAGAATGCTAAGCATTATGAGACCCTTTTCTACTTACTAATGGAAGAAAGATGCATTCAATGACATAGATAAATGCCGGTATGCTTTATTCTTAGTCACAACAATCGAAAGCTTGTTCTCATGCAGTATATAATCTAAATTTGACAAACTTCGTGTGTTTTTATCAAATTCCTTGAATCACTGTGAATTGTGCATTTTACTTTTTAGAATACTACGAGATGGTGATCAGCTTGCAGTTCTCGGTGAGAAGCGTGGCAGTGAATACTGGCACCATGGTATATTTCTCGGCCATACTTTAGGTGTAGCAGATTTTGGAGCAAACAGATACTGCAAAGATCACCGTCGTTCTCAAGTGCAAATTGTAGATATCTGGCCCTTTACTAACAATTCAACACGTAGACTCATCAGAGTAATTTACAAACCGAATATATGTCTTTCGGCAGAGATAGTGGTACAAAAAGCTATGAAACTGGTAGCGAATCCGGACGACTTCGGAGACTTCAACTTAGTGACGAATAACTGTGAACATTTTGCAACCTATTGTAAAACTGGAGTCAAAAAGTCAAACCAAGTTATTAAAAAAGTAAAAGCGTTGGTTAAAAATGATAACATGTGTAGATGTTGTATCAGCTCACTTGGTTCAAGTTGCTCTTGTTCTGGCACCTTTTGATGACAATCAGGACTATTATGTTACTATCGCAGATATTTTTTTTCAAACACGTTGAACATTGAGAAACTATATTGACGGCACAAAGGCAGCAAAGTGCGGCGACATACCTTTGCGTGTATTTACATGCAAGTAGCTGAACCTGGTATTGGAGCTACTTATTGTATTTGTTTATAATGCAGTCAAAGCAATGTGTTTCCCGAGAAATTATTATCTTGTACTCTTGTAGTCATTGCACTGTAAAATATTCAATACTATATCAAATGCACTTGTAACTAATATTTTGTTATTTAAGTACATTTCGAGGTACATAAGTTGTTTTGCTTTTTTTTAGTTTGAAATCAAATCATTGTAAATTATTCATTTCCCGAGAAATTGATACATGTATATATTAATATTTTATCACGGCATTGTAAGATATTGCTATCTAGATTATTAATAATCAATCATTTAAAAGAAGTATGCATTTCTCGAATTATTTACATGTTTGACTTATTAATTTGTCATCAAAGCATTATACAGCATGAATTTCCCCAGACTTTTTACTTTTTTTCGGCCATCTTTATAAATAAAGACGGCCCATTTATTTTCCCGGTCATGGAGGTCGGAGAATCATCTTTCAATTTCCCAGACATTGATATCTAAAGCAGTGATACATTTAACATATACATAAATATTGTTAACTATTACACTTGCAAACAACTCATTGTAAAATAGTATGTTTTCCAGATAAAATGGATATCTTGTGAATTGGTAATCATAACATTGTAAATATTGTATTTCGTGATATATTAATAGCTTATTATTGTGTGATCAAAGCTTTATAAATCACTTGTAAATAAAATATAAGTATTCATTACTGGTTATCAGTCTATGAGCAACAGTGACAGGCTTTGAATGACACCATTATTTCATGTTAGAGTTATTCTGGAAGATATTTATATCTGAGCTATGCTTGGTCATCTTCAAGGCCCCACTAAGCTTGAAAAAAATAAACTGTATGATTCTGAATTGAATTCTTGTCAGCTTCTTAATTGAATTCATATCATTTAGAAAGAAAGCAATCACTACCACTCTAAAAAAACGAGGGCATTTCAGATAGCTAGGCTTTTTGAAACTGGAATATGTCCAACTGCATTGCGTTTTGGAATTATTTGACATATTATTTAATAAATATGGTTTTACTTTCATTTTATTTGTTGGCCTATTTCCATACTCGGTTAAATTGTTAATGGTAGCATTATTTCACTATTAATTGATTTAAAGAAACTAACCCGGCAAATAACTGCAAAATTACACTATAAAACCGTTAATAAAAACTCTATCCAGGTATTTAGGTTATATAATAATGTACATGTGACGAATAAAAGTATATGTTTATTCACCAGTTATTAAGATAACCGTGACTGAATATGCATAAAATGAACTATGAGACGGTAACTCTTAATTCGACACTCCAGTTCTAAGGTTTGTCGTGGCTGGTTAACGTCGGTCGAATTGGCGAATAAAACATCGGGGTTAGTCACTTTTGATTTTTGTAGTCAAATATGGTTGGTATCTGTTTTTTAATCGATATGGTCGTCTGTTCTCCAAATTAAGCGACTACGAAACCAAAGGACGGATTTCCCACGAATCCAAAACAAAATGTATACTACAAACTCACGCGTTTTTCCGAGTTTCCAACGTTTGACAAGACGGGCGGTTTTCGTCTGCAACGGTCTATCCACACTTCAAATCGTAATTCATCCTTTATCTGATATCTGATTAGGAAAACGAAAGAAACTGATATTATCCTGTCCTTTTGTATGTACACGTTTGCTACCAGCAACAGCAGCGACATTTTTAACACGTAACATAAAACGTAATCCTACACAGACAATTATATAAGAAGAATGCGGAAACGCTAATCGCTTCGGTCCAATGACGTCACAGGTCTCGTGACACGTACCTGTCTTCAAAAAGGGTGATACTCGCTATGGGGTATAATTGACTACTGTGAGAAAACGGGACAACCAATAAGTGAAATATTTGAGCAAATGGTATATTATATATACATATTTCAGAATATATCCTCAAAGAGCACGCAAACGTTCACCTTTAAAGCCGTTTATATTGTATCTATAGAGTTTGGATTCTTAAAATATGTAAGTCATATAAATACCTCGTCATATTTTGTAAAAAAGTTTGAAAGGAGAAATTTGGAAATCGTCTAACACAATAAATGCAAACAATATTGCAGTCTCGGTTTGATTGAGACTGTTCATGAACGGTAGTGAAAAGTGCTTGATACCGTTCACGCCTTCTAGCCCCAGGTTGAGCAGAACTCAATATTTAAAATGTCAATAGTACAGAAATTGGAGCCATCCCGAAGATGGTATGCATATGACGGTGAACATGGACCTTCAATGCGGAATTTCACACCATTCTATGGCCAGCGGCGTATTGTCCCTGTTTCTACCAAAACGAGTTGCCCTAAACGAGAAAACAATGGGCGAAATAAACAAGATGGAATTTAGCTGGGAGCAGATGTAATGAAGCCTGCGTATCACAGGTAATAGTCAAAAGACTAAATTAAAAACCAGGCAACATATCTTAAGGGTGATTAAACAATACTCAGAACCTTTAAAGGCTGGTGTAGTGGAACCACACATACGAAATTCAAGTAAGAAACCGAAAATATTTGAGAATGTACCACCGATATCTGTAAATATCGGGCTGTTGTGGCGGGATAGCTACTTTAAACTCTTCAATTTGTCTCCTTATCTATTTGTATAAAATATTATCTCTTAAATAAAAGTATATTTCCACTTGAGCCAAATGGCTCCAAATTTTTTAATTTGGCTCCTACTTTTCCCATTTGGCGCAAGTGGTGGCGCGAAAAAAATATAATCCAGGGAGGATCCTGTACATGTTTAACCGTTGCTATCAAAGATTGTAAAAAAAGATCCAGCTGCTTTGGGGTTCACTGGGTAAATTGTCAAAGGTCACCACGTCCTTGTTTGAAACTACGCATTGCGCGCGGTATTTCCTCAAGTATAACACATACGCTCATTCAAATGTACATTGCGTTTGGCGAGATGATGACCCTTATTGCTTTTGTCATAAATAGGTCAAAGGTCAATGTCTCCATGACCTAATATGGACCTATACATTCCAAACTCCGAAAGTGTAACACACATACGCATGAAAATGCGTATAATGGCCTTGGTAAGTATTTCTTTTTTTCTTTTTTTTGTGGGGGATCACAAGGTCAAAGATCAAGGAAACCATGTCCTCAAATGAACATTCACATTCCACGCGATTAACTTTGGAAGTATAACATCTACACTAAAGCATATGTGTATATATAGATATATATGTGTTTCAGTTTCCAGTTGTATATTCCAATGTTTCTATTAATATATATATATATATATACCTACATATATATTCATAGATACATTGAAAATATACAACTGGAAACTGAAACTGTGTTCTCTTAAATCAGATGATCTAAGAGGCGTGATTTGTTTAGCAGTTTAAAATCCAACTAGATCATACTGTTCATAAATGTTGGCAAAAATGGATAAAGAACCAGCGTTTTTATTTATTTTGTGATTGAATTATTGAATAGTATGTTTTGTGGTTTGTCATTTACTTACATGTATAGTTTATAATTATAATTAACCTAAAGTTATTATATGTGATTGATAGTTTTGTGTTGTTTTAAAAAAATACCTTTTTGGTTCTTGAATACCAAACAGTGATTTATATGGATGTCTCAGGGAGGTAATTTTCATATCCGACTAAAGTCATGTCGTCACTGCAGTACTATTACTTTCGTTATTGTACCATTCTCTTTTAATACATTATTAATGCATTGATCTCAACAATTAGAAATATAGCCAAACCAATTTATTTTGAACTCTGTGAGTAACACCTATGTTTCGGATTTGTAAACTGATCGCGCGTTTATTTTGCCAAAAATCAGTCACGTTTATTGATTTCTAAATGTATAACTTAATTAATTAATACGATGGCGTATATACTGAAACCAAACTGTTATGCAATATGTATCTTTATCATATTGTATTCTATACAATGTTTATTGTTTAAAATGTTTTGCTTTAATGTTTGGAATGGAAGATGACTTTCAGCAAATATGGTACAACATAAAGCAGTGCATTTATTTCAGCCATCAGACTCATCGTTTTATACTCTTACTCAGTGTGTCTGACTCACTATAGGAAAGAAACTTAGCAAGTAAAGTTTTGGATTTATTGCTAGTGAATACAGAAGAAATATAAACATATAATTTAAGCGTAACTTTAACAAAAAGAATGATCAAATACGAATCAGAAAGAAATTAAAATAATGCATATCCTCAGCCTACAAGTACAACACAAAACTCACTAAGCAACTATGTTTTTTTCTATATTTATTTGAAAAAAATGTCCATTTTATAGATTATATAAGCCAAAACGATCGTGTTGCGTAATAACTTTAGTTCAGTATACATGGTATTAATATATTTAAAAGTAACATCTAATAATAGATGTAAGATATCTTTCAATGATGTAGAAAATATAAAATCTATCCATTCATATGATAAAATCAACAAATTGAATTTAAAAGTACAAATCAATCGAATTGAACTTATAGCTCGGTCACAGTCATAGGGAATGTGACAGACTGTGGCGTGAGCTCATACCTAGAACCGTAGTAATCCAAGATCAAGAGATGAGTACGACCACAACTTTTATATCTGACCATTGATTGAATAGCCCCTAATTTCTTAGAGGAACAACATGACGAAATATATGGATGCGTTTCACACATTGGTTCAATATAAATGCAACGGAGACGGTGTATGAGCACACATTCTGGCTTGATTTAAACCACGCCCCTCGCATACCGCATCAAACTTAATTCAACGCTTGAATCTAGTCATTTAAATGGTATAACACAATTGTAAATGTAGTACATGTATACAGTAGTACATGTTGAATAGTGTTGTACATAATGTATACAGCTGTACATGCTGTTTACAGTTGTACTTATTGTATACAGTGGTACAAGCTCTATACATATGAACTTGTTTTATACATGCGTACATGTTGTAGGCAGTTATATACATTTGCACATGCTGTATAAAAGTGTACATGTTGTATACAGTTGTATATTGTTAAACATGTATAATACAGTATAATACAGTTGTACATGTACATGTTGTATACAGTAGTACATGTTGTATACACTTTTACAAGCTGTATGTACATTTGTACATGCTGTAAACGGTAGTATATGGTGTATACACTGTTGCATGTTGCATTTACATGTTGCATTCAGTTGCGTTTGTTGTATTGGGTGTATACAATAGTTCATGTTGTATACAGTTTTATACAGGTGAACATGTTGTATAAAAGTGTACATGTTGTATATATATATTTGTATATATATACAGTTGTATACAGTAGTACATGTTGTATAATGTATACATGTTGGATACAGTTTTACATGTTGTATAGAGTTGTAAATGTCGTAAGTACAGTTGTATCCAGATGTATATATTGTTTGCAGTTGTACTTGCTGTATACAGGTGTATTCAGTAGTTCATGTTGTATACAATTATACATTTTGTATGTTGGTGTTGTATGCAGTTGTACATGGTGTATATACAGATTTATATAGCTGTATACATATGTACATGGTTTAAACCGTTGTACATGCTGTATACATTTGTATACATGTGTACGTGTTGTATACACTTGGAAATGTTGTATACATATTTACAAGTTGTGTACATTTGTATACAGGTGTACGTGTTGTATAAAGTAGTGCACGTTGTATACAGTCGTACATGGTGTATACAGGTATACATGCTATATGCAGTTGTACATGTTTTATATTGTTGTACATGTTGTATACAGGTGTACTTGTGTGCAGTAGTACATACTTTATACAGTGGTACTTGTAGTTTATAAAGCGATACATGCCGTATATCTTTGTACATGCTGAAAATAATGTACGAGAAGCAGTCAAAAGGATTTTTGCAATTACAATTTTATTTATCCATCAATTTATTGAAACTTTCAGGAAATACACTTTTTGCTATATCTGATAAATAGTTGAAATTGTGTTGAATTTAGATAAAATGTTTTCACGTTATTCGTTACTATATCAACAAATAAACGCGCACACGGAGCAGTTGCGAAAATTGATATTTTCATTTTTCAAAAGTTTCTATCCACAGTTGATAGTTACCTTAATTTGCGCTATACATAAACGAAACTTGACGTGACTTCACATTTGACTACGTTATATATTTAGGTCAACGTTCTATTTTGCAAAACAAGTTTTCTATGCACAATTTTCTAAGGAAGTTTCTGAATCTAGGGAAGCAGAAGGCATAAGTGTTTTTGCGATGGAAGAGTAACTGTTGCAGACGACAAAACGACCGGAGGACCGCAGGAAAACGTTAATACAATTAATAAAATGCTCTATACAGTAGTACGTGTTGTATACAGTTGTATGCAGTTGTGCATGTTGTAGTACAGTTGTACATGTTTTAATCAGCTGTTCAATGTTATATAAAGCTAGTGACTGCCATTGGAAATTTCATTTAATAAAATGGGGCATTCCCGATCATGTGCATTATGTATTATTAGACCGGTTTTCTATAATATGTATTATTAGACCGGTTTTCCAGTAATATGCATTAATAGACAGGTTTTCCAATAATATGTATTATTAGACTGGTTTTTCAATAATATGTATTATTAGACCGGTTTTCCAGTAGTATGTATTATTAGACAGGTTTTCCAATAATATGCATTACTAGACAGGTTGTACATTTTTACCGTATAGATAAAGTTTCCTTTTGAAACAAGCTTCGCAATAGACTCTTCTTTCGAATATCAGCCGAGGAATGTTATAAGACATTGTCAGTTAAAATAGTTTGCTCTATATTGTAAAGACAATTATTTCATAACCTATTCGCCTCAGGTGTCTTTCGCATTTAAGAGTTGTTTTTCCCCTGCGATTGACGATATATCGAATATGGAAATAAGGAGCTATATAGATGCAGACGATATACTGAACATTGAAGATATTACTGAAATAAGGTAAACCACTTTTAACAGCAAATTTGTGTGTTTCTACGAAGATGTTTATACGTGCCACTATTTCTAAATAAAAGTATTTACCACATTCAATCACACATTAACTATTTGAACCTGAATTAATTGGTCGCATTTATATTGTTCTATTTTCAAGAAAATCGTTTCAAACGATTTTTCTTAAGCGGGTCACTTGGTCGCTCTTATTAACATTACAGATCGTAGAAGATACATTTATGTTAAAACCATTGAACATTGCTTAACATTTGACGTCACTGAAACGTGATCTGTTTTAAATTGTAAACATATGTATTGGTAAAATGGACACATTACTGTGTCCTTAACAACTGAGAACGTATGTCACCAGCATTACGTGGTCCCGCCTTAATTCCATTAAGCGATGGGAACGCTTATATTAACAAGCTTTTATATTTAGATATTTCACAATAAAACACGTTTAAAAACACAATTCACTGAAAAATGCGATAACCTGTTTACAATTACCTATTAAATGCTTTTATTTTACAATATGTTTTTTTTTAAAGCCGAAATTAAGGTTTTATTTCATACCCCAGCCAACCCCGTTTTTCCCTTCTTGGAGAAGGGGTTGGATGAGGTATGAAAGCTAATACTCGTACCACGTATGAGGTTTGTTTGTTTACCCAAGTATTAAATATATGTTAAATAGTTCAATGTTATGACTTACTTGTTTAATTCACACTAGACACTCTGTCTTCCACATAAGAGAATAGTAAGTTAGACCAATGGCCAAAACCATTATTGTCCTAAATGGTATAGAACAGACATAAGTTGAACTTTCCCATTTCTAACATGTGACTTTAACTTGATTGTATGGATTTTTATCAGTTCCCATATCCCATGGAAACTGTTTAATGATTACGTTTGTGTGAAACTGACATTGCTGCTGGGTTGTTTGCGACACATTGATGGCATTTAACCCTCCATGTGGGTTGTATGTGAACTCACTGTGTTGCTAACACTAAGCTTTCTTTAAATCATCAAAACTATCCCTCTTCTAAGTCTAAAGTTATAGACCTGACACAACCATGCGAATTTATGAACATATGTCATATCGTGTGTCATTTACAGTTGTGCTAGGAATTGTAAATGTATTTGCGTCACTTGTCATAGTGACACCCTTTTATAACATTATCTATTATCACAATCCCTCTACTGGCTTAAAATACAGAACCCATAATGTTGAATGAATATGAATGAGTCACGGGTGAAGTAATTTTAGTTCAACGAACATCCCAAAAGTCATTATATGTCAGAAATCGATGCGTAAACTATCACATATTTATCTAGACTTCGTACAGGTAATATCGAGATATTGGAATACTTTCTATTAAATAAATGTTACCCGAAACGGGGTTTGAACCAGAGACCTTGTGCTATTATTTGCTCTTCAATACCTAATATAACCACTACATCACGGATAAATATTGACACTTTGTAGAAATTCTAATACGTAACAGACATTACGGAATGCCGCACACGATACATACGAAATATTGCAGACTCGGTTTGATTGAGACTGGTCATGAACGGTAGTGAAATATGCTTGCTACCGCTCACGCCCAATAGCCCCGTATTGAGCAGAACTCAATATTTATAAACGCAATAGTACAGAATTTTAACCATCCCGAAGATGGCATGCATATGGCGGTGGACATAGCGACCTTTATATTTATTACACCCCTTACCCCCCCCCCCCCCCACCAACCCCCACCCTACCCCCCACTCCCATGTCCAGCAGCGTATGGTCCGAGTATCTAGAAGAAATTTAAGTAAAAAAACAAAAGCAATTGAATAGGACCACCAACATCTAAATATAAGTTAAAGTCATTTGTTCACCACACAATGTTATTGTGCATGCATCTCACGATGAATTATATGTTGATACAACTTCAAATGCATTCACATGTTAAGTAATGTTTCATCACAATAAATGGTACTTAATATGCCATGTTATCAAGAAGTCCCTATAGCTCATGGATATAGCGCCAGATGTACGTTTTTAGAAACAATAGTTCTACATGGTGTACAGGTACGATATGCATATAATTTATTCGATGTCTATAATGTATTAGATGTAAATAATGTCCTGCATTTAAATTGAGCGATTACATAAACCCGAATTCGCCATGATGAAAATAATATTACAAAAAATGACACTGGTGATGATAGGGTTCATAGTTTTATTTATCTTTGTCCCCATTGCAATTGACGAGCGAGACGTGTTTAATTGTACATTATTGTCACAATCCCTCTACTATTTGTTAAATAAATGCCCATAATAAAAAAGACACTTTATAATCTCGTTCATTTAACAAAAAGCGTTCATTATTTAAAATTAACGGATCAGCGGTTTTCCAACGACCAAAATGATGGATTATATTTGAATTGTGGTTCACATTTGTTTTTCGTCATCAATAGAGCTATGTAAACTCAACTTTATCATTCCATGTGTCGAATCTCCATGTTCGTGTGACGCTCCATGCTTTCTCTTATTTTTGTTAGGAGATAATTTGGGTATTTTCTTATATTTTCACTCGTAACCAGCCCGATAAACAAATTTCTTAACAAAGACTGCTGCATTTCAATTTTCGACACTTCCGTCGACCATTTTTTTCCAAGATAAATGTGCACAAAATGTTTCTCCTCAAAATTCGTTATCATCTGCTGTTTTCCAATACCAAACTATTTCCAAAACTCTTTAAATTGAGATAATAAATCTCTGTTGTAGAATTTAGGGCCAATTTTTCGGCCGTATTCAATTTATTTGGTTGTATTTTTCTCTTATAATGTACCCTGTTGGCTTGTACTTTCGAGAAACTCAAATTGAGGAATGGTAGCTATTTTATGGATATTTATATATAAAAATAATACCTTACTGATATTTAAAGAAATGTTCTGTATTTAGACTATAATGACTATATATGGCGCATCGTATAATGTTACATGTCGTGATGTGTAGCGTATTTCAGACACTATATATCTGCAGCACATTGAAACCATGACACTGCATAAATTATAAGACATACGTATTCAAATCGCACTATTATCGTTTATGAAATAAATGTCATATTTCGAATATGTGGCACTTACGAATTTTACCAAAACTATGTTTAAAATCCCCCCCCCCCCCACCCACCCCCCACCCCACGAGCTAACCATATTCATCCACATGTATAATATATATATTCAGACTCGAGATAGAGAGATTTCAGATTTATATTGAGATAAAAGCTGACTAGTAAAGGCTGCTTAATTCCACGATTATACATTCATCATAGACATGCTGTCATAATTTGCCTATTTGGAGCGAATAGTTAGACGAATACGTATTCCTTGATATTATCGGATTTATTGGTGATGACCACTCAGGGGAACATATGCTGTCTCTTGAAGTGGTCACATCATAATTTTACATGCAGTTTTGTTATTGCTATATCTAGATTGCTGATAAATGGTTTGTTTAGAAAATTGTATTCATTATTTTGTTCATGACTTGCATAAATTGATTGTACATTAAATACATCTAAGAACAGTTACTTACAGCTAAGGCCAGGAAAAAAAATATATGTGTTTCTGGGTACTCAGCTGAAAAATTAGGGTAGGTTGGTCGGTAAATTTTTTTTTTGCCCATGTGGTTTGGACGATGTTTAAGGTATCTTTAACTTTGTCAAGTAGTTAATTTGTAGAGATTTTGCAAGGAGAGAAGGTAAACAACCTCATGATATCTTCTTAACTTGTTTGTTTTGGTTGTTTTGAATAAAATAAATTGAAAACACATATTTTCTGCCATTACGAGTTTACATCCGATTGAATTTTATAATTTTCCTGAGGCTAGGTGGTATTGGAAGAACAAATCTGCTGGCAGCATGTCATCATTATTGTTTTTCATAACTTCTGCTCTGTCCCGTGGCTGCATTTTCCTATACTAATAGCCAAAACGGACGCGCAGTGCAGGCATACAGGAAGTAAATCACTGTGATATTCATGCCTGGTGTTTTTTGTGATAAAAGGCATTTTTGAGTATTTAAGCTCTGTTTTAAAGGCTGAATTGACTTTATTGACTTGTTTGTGATAGCTAAAAACCATTTGCATGGTTGTATGATGATTTTATTTGTCAACTTGACAGTTTTCAAAGTGAAAGTAGAACACATTTAAGAGGTGCCGAATGAATGCAGTTTGTTCACGGTGTCAATGTTCATGATGGTGGTGGTTGACTTGTCCTTGTCAATGGCGGTCATTATGTGTTGCTTTAAAGTAGGATATCGCTTAAGCCGGTGCTAGGAGGCGTGAGAGGTGTTTCATTTTATCATTACCTCCCATGAACAGACTCATTAAAACCGAGTCAGCTACTTTTCTCTCTTGTTTGTGTTTGTGTTTGTTGCTTCCAAGGGATCACCTTTTCAGTATGTATTGGCATTCACACTAGCGTGTGTTTAGTGCTGTGTGGCGGCCATACAAATGTCGGTCAGACTACAAATCAGTAGTGTTATTATTTACTGGTCCTTTGGGATCATCAAGCCCATTCTGTATTGCTTTAAAGTAGAATATCGTTTTTGCCGGTGCTAGGAGGCGTGAGAGATGTTGCATCTTATAATTACCTCTCAGGAACAGACTCAATAAAACCGAGTCTGCTACTTTTCTCTCTTGTTTGTGTTTGTTGCTTCCAAGGGATCACCTTTTCAGTATTTATTGACATTCACACTTAGTCTAGCGTTTGTTTAGTGCTGTGTGGCGTCCGTAAAATGTCGCCCGACTACAAATCAGTAGTGTTATTATTTACAGGTCATTTGGGATCATCAAGCCCATTCAGTGTTGCCCATTCAGTGTTGCTATAAAGTAGAATATCGCTTAAGACGTTGATAGGAGGCGTGAGGGGTGGAGTGCGTGGTCTAGTGGTAGAGCGCCGCACTCCAGATCGAGAGGTCGTGGGTTCGATCCTCGCCGCGGCCACGTTATTTATCCTTGAGCAAGATAATTAATCCACATTGCTAAGTACGGGTTCTACCCAGGAAGCCATCGAGAGTGATTAATCTAAGTTGCAATAACTTGTTTCGCAATTGAAGTAAACTAAATATGTTTAAACTAAGAGGTGTTACATCTTATAATTACCTCTCCTGAACAGACTGAATAAAACCGAATCTGCTACATTTCTATCTTGTTTGTGTTTGTAGCTTCCAAGGGATCACGACTTAACAATGAACCCCGGGATTAGAAAGATCGGAGTTCTCGGACATAGGTTATTCAACCTGGTGTGTCTATAATGTCCTTATGATATGCGTCTTCATGGAACTTTAAAAATAACTATCGAGAACAGCTTACGATAAGGTCGGTTGTTACATTCATATGGAATAGGTTTCCCGCTCCTTTTTAAAATAGTGTTTTAATGTAACGAATTACATTTTGTTCGAATTTGAATTCGGTCATGCTCAGTAAATTATGAAACGGGTGTTAGTGTCCATGTATCGCTTACTGTTTTAAAAAAGCGGTTGCTTTGATTTATTTCATGCAATAATTTTCATAACGATCTGTTATCAATATTTATAAGGGTTCTAGAGGAATAGTGATTGCAAATATATTTTATAGACTATTTAAGACGCCACGGCAATGTTAATATTTACAGAAAGTGATAAAAAAATAGTTCAATCCCAACTGGGCATCGTAATCAGTTACCATGTAATGTCTCGTGAAGATCAGAAGTAAAGTCGGACACGCAGTGATCCTTTATTCCAACTGGTTTCATCAAAGGAAGTGAGCAGAGAGCATCTACCTGGCTCAAGTACGGACGACATTACTTATCATAGTTTAAGACCTGAAGTAGCTTCATCCTGCAATATGCATGTTTTAATGAACACGAATTCATGTACACGTGCACCTCCATAAATTTGATAATGTTGTTTTAAATTTTCTGATAAATAATATCGGTAATCTAAATTTAACAGATTGATGTGTTTAAATCATTTTCTTTTACATGTACATTTTTTCCTTTCAGAAACTTACGAGATGCTGATCAGATTGCAGTTCAGGATTTGAGGCATGGCAATAAATTCTTGCATCATGGTATTTTTCTCGGGCATACTAAGGGTGTAGCAGATTTTGGAGCAAACATTCACTGCAAACAACGTGTTCGTGCTCAAGTGCGAATTGTAGATATTTTGAAATTTACCAAAAATTTAAAACTTAAACTCGTCAGGGTAAATTACAAGCCTAACAGATATTTATCGGATGCGAGTGTGATAGAAATCGCTGAGCAAATGGCAGATAATCCGGAGCTCTTCGGTACCTTCAATTTAGCGACGAATAACTGTGAACATTTTGCAACCTATTGCAAGACTGGTGTCAAAAAATCAAACCAAGTTATTCACAAAGTAAAACAATATGTTAAAAATGAAACGTTACGTAAGGTGTGTATCGACGTGCTTGGCATGGTGTTCTTTGTCTGGTACCTCTTTACGCCAATCAGGACATCCATGTTACGATCGAAGACATTTTTAGCAAATACATTAAACATTGTGAAGATATAGTGATATCACAAAGGTCTCATACTGTGTTACCATAAGTTTGCGTGTATTTCGGTAGCTCAACCTTATCATTGAGTTACATGTATTACATATATATAGTACAATCCGATCAAAGCTTGTTCTACTACACCTGTAATCAACATATTGTAAATTATGTAGTTCCCGGTACATTGTTATCTAGACACGCGCAATTAAGCATTTGTAAATTGTGTCTTTTTCGAGATACATGCATAGTTATTTGGTACATTTGCAATCAAACAATTGTCAATTATATGTTATCCTTAGATATTGATATATAGTAAATTTACTATCAACGGGTTGTACATTAATAATTCCTGTGACTCGTATTTATATTTGAACCCTATATAGTTATGGTGTTTGCATTTGTTATCAAAGCATTGAAAAGTATAGCTATCCATAGATATTGATAACTTAAAGCATTGTACATTATTATTTTCCGATATATTGTTATATCTGATACTTGCAATCAACCGATTGCTAGGTTAACGTTTTCTCGAGATATTGATAATTTTCCTCATTATTATTAATTCCACAGATATATATAATAGTTAAACTGTATTTGTTCGTTGTTCAACATCAACGTTATTACTGTCGTGCCTATCCCTTATATTTCTTACATATTAGTATTCTCTCAAATATGTCCTTAACACGATGTAACACATATGGAAGTAACTATAGCCAATCACAATTAAAATCACAATTTTTCCAGTAGAATCTCTTCATGTCAACTCTTACTTATTGCATGCAGTTAGTAATAGAGAAACTGGCAGCAAGATGATACATGTTATGCTTACTATGAACAATATACACACAAGAGAGAAAAATAGCAGATTCGATTTTATTGAGTATGTTCGTGAGATTTAAAATAAGGTGAAACATCTCTCAGGGCCATAGCACCGACTTAAGTAGTATTCTACTTTAGAGTCACAAATATTGAGCTTGATAATGTGTATGCAAACACCTTTGCAATTTCGTTTCATTGTAAAGAAATATAAAAAGATCGGACAGGGAAAGTACATTCAAGGAGGACAGTCAACCACACAACACAGAAACAAACATGCAAACAAGAAGGCAAAAGTAACAATAAAAGCAAACGACATCACAAACACAAAAGGGTTGACAATAGGGCTACCGCCTTGGAACGGTCAGTGGCAAGGTAGGCCACTGGGGGTTTAAACCGGTTCTAGGGTGCACCAAACCTCACACTTACCCTACTGCCATCCCATTAAAACAGGACAGTGTAAATAAAGAAATCCCCGCTTTGATCTAATCTCTAACCAACAAGGCAGCATCAATAGGCAATATAAGTAAAACACAAATATGCTCGTGTAAATATAATACAAAAAAACAATAGCCTAAAAAGCCACAATGAAGGTACTCAATGACTTTGCAGAAGCCAGAGCAACAAGAGAATAAACCATTAAGGGCACGACAAGAAAGATCATAGACAAACATCAAACGCCACCATCCCAATGGGCTTTAGATAGGCGTCATCAGAGTCCACAGCCTGTCCTGTCATCGTACAATTAAAGAGGAAAGCATAGTAGCGAACTGTAAAAGGGTCCACCACCAAGCATGCAGTACGTTGCAAAATGATAGGGTCATAACCCTGATCTACTTTTAAAATTTAAAATATAAAGAAATTTCAGAATTCTTCTGCGACAAGACTACCACGACCTGACTTATATGGTGATTTTATTTGCCAATATCATACGATCCTTGGTCATACTCACTTTTATACAGTTTTTATTAAACTTGTTAAACAGTTTATCATTTTGCAACGCACTGAATGTTTAGTGGTTGATATAATTACAGTTCGCCACTATACTTTCCTCTTTGATTGTTAGATAACCGGACAGATGGTGGACCGTATGATGACTACCTTAATCCCCAAAGGACGGCAGCATTTGATATTTGTCTTAAATATTGCTTTGTTGTACCATTAATAGTGTGTTCTCTTGTTGCCCTGGCTTCTGCTAAGTCACTGAGTACTTACGTTGTGGCTTTCTATATTCATATATACATGATGTGTTATACTTACATTGCCTATTAATGATGTCTTGCTTGTTAGAGAATATAACCTGGCGGGGATATCTTTATTTACACTGTTTTATTGGGACTACAATAGTGTAAGAGTGAGGTTTGATGAACCCTAGAACCTTGTTTAAACCCCCAAAATTTGATAAAGCAATAATATAATTACACATGGTAGCAATGAACAGTTTATCTGTGTCGTAATGCACGCTAACGCACAATCATTCCTTACATTTGCTGTATAGTCTACGTTTCAAAAGTAACATATTTGAACAATATAACGCTGTCATTTCTATTCGTGGTAGCTTTACATGATACCTTTTTATTACTATGTATCCAAATAATTGGATACATAGTAATATCCACTTATAACCGAGAACGTATTCGTGAAATTTTATGATTTTCCAAGTATTGCTTTTTGTTTTCCCTTTTAGCCGATATAGTTGCTGCAACGATTCTCAGTGGGTTTTTTGCAACACATGCTGCAACTAATGCTGATTTTGTTTCTTTTATGTTGTTTTGTTACGTCTTTTTACTGTTGAAGATATAGAGGATCTTACATGTGTACCTGTGTGTTATTAACTATATTACACGAGTTGGATAACATTATATGATCTGCGACTGTGCTGAACATCATATCAGTTTTATCCAACGAGTTTAATAAATTAAACATTAAAGAAGGCACGAATGTGAGGTTCTATTTATCACATAATTCCAAGAAAAAAGCCCCATAAGCAGCATTTATTAGTGTAATTACCTGTATATAACGAAGTCATGCGATGACGTCATATGCTTAAAAGATGACGTCGTATTTCCATTCGGGGATCTCCGTACGATGCCGAATAACGGAAATATCTCTTCAGTTTCCGTAAGCGGTATTTTAACGGTTACGGAAGTCGATGAGACAGTTCCGATGTACTCCGAGCTGAACGGAAATTGTTCGGCCTTCATTTGCATATTTATTTCACTCAGTCTAGCGTAATATGACAAATATGTCATAGTTTTATTACACTCCCACACCGCAAATAATGATTATGTCTTATATAACATGCAGTCATACACTCAATAGTGTACATTTATTTAGATTAAAACAATGTAGGACAGTGTAATAATGCTTTTTCTAGAAGGATTTATAAATGAGACTTACAGATTGCATAATATGCTTTAAAGCACATGAACTAATGATAAATAATGCAAACGATAAATGAATTTATTTCCAATAAATAGTTTGTAGCCCGGATTTTAAATTTATGTTGCACTTTTATTATCTTTTTTCTCACTACATTGTTTTAATTAAATGAATGTACTCTACTGGTTATTCAAAACATTGAAACTAATGTATCACAAACATTTTGCACAGCTTACACTGCATGTGATATAACACATAATGATACATATATTCCACAGTAAAACATAGTAACAACAAATTCATCGTTAGTTGCTGCATGTGTTGTGAAAGCAAACCGAGAATAGTTGCAGCATCTATAGTGGCTAAAAGAAAAAGAAAAAGCAATCTGGACAATCAAAACGTACCCTAAACAATTGTAATCATGAATAGTAAGTTAATAAAGCAGAATACATTACTCAAGAAAAAATAATCAAGGTGGTAGCTGAGCACAAAATTAAAAAAAAAAAAAAATCATTTACTACGCTATTAGTTTAAGTTATTATTTAAGAGGAAAACCATGACAAATGTTAAAATAAACACATCGAAATACATGACTTTCAAAATACATGAACAAATACAAACGCATACAATTTAACACCGGTTTTCTCTAACTGCCCCTATATATAGACATCAACGTGTTACTTTTAGATCATTTATGATTGCCCCCACCTCCCTCCGCAACACCACCACCTCACCCAACCCCACTTTTTCCGCATCGGTTCAATAAATACTATTTAGGGGACCAGATTATGTCTTCGGAAACTTTATCTGCTGATCAACACATCGTATTTTTTTTCTTGACAATTGGATGTCAAAGCCACCAACATTCAATGTCGAATATTGATAAATTGATTTTTGTTTTCATTTTTAAAAAAAGCTTATCAGTTTGGATAACTTGTCTTTATGCATAGGTTTGATGAGATGTATGGAAAGCTGCAGGAGTGGTGGGGGGGGGATTATAATTATTGTTCACTTTTATACGATTTCGGTAGTTTATAATTATATTAAACCTCTGCAGTCACATTGTTTATGCAAAGCTGCAGGGGGCCCGGATATTAGAATTATTTTTTACTATAATTTATGTTTAGCTGAATTAATAAAATCACCACTTTATACGATTTCGGTAGTTTATAATTATATTAAACCTCCGCAGTCACATTGTTTTTGGAAAGCTGCAGGGGACCCGGAGATTAGAATTATTTTTTACTATATGGTTAGCTGAATTAATAAAATCACCACTTTATACGATTTCGGTAGGGTTTTATTAGTATATTAAAATGTCTGCATATATATAGATATATATATCTATATATATGTACCCCTTGCATAAATCTAATACAATTAAATCGAGGTGGAATGCAGTTCAAATTATGTTGTGATGTAAGATGTGCAAAATGTTTGTGATGCATTAGTTTTAATGTTTTGAATTTACAACTGGAAGGAAGTTAACTCCATTGCATCAATTTAATGAATTTATAATTTACTATAGGAACAGGTAGACTATATGCATCCATACATGTACTGTATAAACATGTTTGAACACTTGATATTCAAATAGAAAGTTAAAAAAAACAATAAAAAAAAACGTCTCTGCATAATGTGACTGCAGAGATTGTAATATAACTATAACCTACCAAAATCGTAGAAAAGTGGTGATTATAATAATTCAATTAAACATATAGTAAAACATAATTATAATCTCTTCGCAAGCCAGCTGGATATCTTCCTCACATAACGATTCCTAAGCCCGTGAGGAATCGAACCCACAGCGGTGAGGGGCAAGTGAAGTCAAAGACTCAAACCATTTGGCTACGGACACCCCAGGAGAGTCTAGATCATGGCGACACATTATTTGTACATCCTGGGCAAAACGATCATAACATATGTAGAGCCCCGTTTATCAGTCCTAAATCAGTAGCAGAGCACAATAGAAAATGTGAATGTAATACGGTGTAAGAAGACCCGCAAAGCAAGCTTAGATCTTTGATGTCATCTTCTTCTTAGAGAATACTGCCTATTTTTGGCAAAAGTAGGGCTTATACGCTTCTGAAATGAAACCCAAAGTAAATATGTTCTGTTAGAACCTATGATTTTCACCAGTGAATAGTTGAAACGTACGAAAATAGAAAAGATCTTAGGCTAATGAGGTGTATGCTCCCATTCAAACGGTAAAATGATCTTCACGTGGTCTATGCCATTGCACTGTTTGTTTTATGACAGACAATGGAAATCTTAACAGTCTTCCGAAGTAGCTTCTGATTCCGGTATCACCTCCTGGACCGGCATGATAAAGAAGTTGTGCTTGAATCCTTCTCGCCTCTCACCGCTGTGGGTTCGAATACCACTAGTGAAAAAGTGTCGATTCCTACGGAAAGCGCGAGGTATACAGTACTTATTAGAAACTGGGTGGTCTGCCTATACCATGAAAAAAATCTACCATCATATATAGCCTAAAATGTGCTGATAATTAAGTTAAACGCCATCCAAACATCAAATCCGGTTCCTTCGCTGTTAAACATGGCAGTCTATCTTCCACAGTCACGGATGACGCTTTTCTTCTTGTAGGAGTTCTAGGAAATTCTGGTGAGAAGGCATATATATTCAAAGACATGAAAAAAATAATTTAAGACCACTTATAAGATATAATAATTATGACAGAAAAATAAAATCATTACTTTTAGAATTACTGCATTTTCGCTTCTGCATAATTTCTACTGCGAGCCATGAAAAGGTCGATTCAGAAAAGCTGTGGATTACAGCTCGCCAAAAGGCCTAGTGCCATAGGGCGAGCAAAAATAAAAACTATCACTCACTCAGCTGTGGATTATTGAGAGAGCAGCAAATCTGGTAAGAAATAAAATAATATACTTCAGCCGGACGATGCTTGTAAGATGCACCCGGATTTTGACGAAATATCGCCTAATCGAGCTAATTCGGAATATTTTGTTCCAACATGTAAACTCTTTTTAAAACCTTAATGACGGGCAAAGACGTTGATGAGAAACTTGCATCAATTGGCCAGGCATTCATGCAATTTGTTCGGCCACGGTCGATTACTGTACCATATACAAACTGAATTTCAATTCAATTTCATTCCAATCTCATTAAAATAATATCCTAATTACGCTTTGATTCTCTCCGCTATATAGGATCTGACATTGAGGTCACGTTATGTCATTTCATCTAATCAATATTCATGAGAAGATCAACTAAATTCAACCAATGAAATCACGCGATTCATATGCACTTTAAATGATGTTAGAACTCAAAAAACGAAAATCTACATAAAACACATAGATCTATATCCGTAAAAAGATAACGTCATCGTGTGTTATTGCTGTGGATTACATGATAAATTAAAAAAATAATGTACTAAATGGCATGTTTTACATCAACAATACGAAGAAAATCATGGGCGCGCGCCGCCATTATGTTTTTTGAAAACATTCGGAACAGTAACCGAGATTATTCAGACATAAGGTTTTCTAAATAGTATGTCTTAGTATGGCCCGCTTAGCTCAGTTGATAGCGAAGTCGGTTATTGCGACGTGGTATTATTATTATCTGCGAGTTTATTTCAGAATATATAGTGTTTTTTTTGACATGATAGTGATAATGTTTACCACATAGTAATTTCTTCCAGAGCAGTTAGTTTGTTTGTGCATTTACATAACATTCCATTCCATTGCAGTTATGATTTACTGATCAGTGACCTACATTCACTGCAGATCCTTTTGTTCAGTTTTAGGCAGGTCATTTTAGCCTTAAATATAGCCTTAGATAAAAGAAATTGACACAGAAATTATTTTTACTGATCCTGGTTCGAAACAATATACAAAAAAATATATCCAAAGTCCTCATCTCAAATCACGTGCTAAATATGTTTTTTTGGGGTAAAAAGTAAAAAAAGTGAAGAAAATCACTATTTTCTGGAATAAATTTATATCCATTCAGAATATTAGTAAAACATGTATTTATATATGAAATGTTATTGTTAATATTACATAATATTAAGTTTAAATGGAAAAAAAGTATAATTATATATCAAAACCTGTTTTTGGGTCCAAAACCCTCTTCTTTTTTTTTTAAAAAATGAAAGCAAATTATTGGTTTTAGTATAAGATTAATAAAAAATAGCATAAATTCAAATAACTTGTCACTGACATTATTTTAACTGATTATGGTTACCAAAGATATAGAAAACAATATGTCCAAAATCCTCCTCTGAAATCACATTCTAAATATAATATTTTTGGGGTAGAAAATTGTAAAAAAGAAGAGAAATCGCTGATTTTAGGAATACACCAAGTATAAAATCAAAATCTTTTTTTCTTGTAATCAATTTCCGTATTAACTAAATAATACTTATTCAAGTCGTTTCTGCATATATATAAAATTATGTTAATATTGTCAAGCAACACTTCATGTGTAATCAGTAGACTTCATATGTCATAGACATAGAAGGTTAGGTATGTTGATTTATATTGTCTTCTTATCAGTTTGTATTTCACATGTAGCCAATGGAACTCACTTTAATCACTGTCTATTTCGGGTCATGCCGAATTCTCACAACTTACTCCTCTAGACGAACTACATGTTGTACTGCTATCTAATTCCTTTTTCTTACAACTACAGCTGGTCGTTTTGCATCCTGTTTTGCACGAGCATCTTATCACCTTCAGAAGGAATTCCGGCGGATTTGTCCATTTTAAGCGGCTTCATGGAGTTATCTTGTATTTCCCAGCCCCATTCAACCGGTATTAACCCATCTTCATTACCTTTCCAGTTCTGTATTTGATACAATACCCGTAGACTGTGATACTTTGCAGCTCCTGATGAAAAGGGTAACATTTTGGGATCTACAACACTTGTTCTTTTGGCAACCTTTTCGGCGAATTTATGAACACGTAGTTTGTCCAGTCCTTCTCGCGAATTACTCTTACACAGACACAGTAATGCAGTCTCTCCAGATACAATAATGTCCTCTTTAGATACATCCGTTTGGTTGAAGATGAAATCCAAGTTGTTTTCATACGTTTTCAGAACAGTACCCTTCCCAAGTCCATATATCCTTGATGTTGTGTCGCAGCTTAGAATTGCATGAAGAAACAGTATATTAGAGCATATTTCTTCACCCAATCTACATTTTGTATCTTGAATGTTCCATACTATGCTTTTCCATATATGTACCCGTTCCTTCTGAAGTGTTACCGTATAGTAACACAGCAATATCAACATATATGTATCATCTCCAACTAATGACGTCTGCGTTGTTAAGGAGTAGGTCACAGCTGTCTTTACCATAAGAAGATCCGCATCGTCTGAAGAGTGTACAGTTTCAATACCCGCAGTTTGCAATTTATCACTTAGAAGATTAATAAATGTTTGTTTTTTTTGTTTGTGAGGAACTTACTTTTCTTTCCTTTCATGATCATTGTCACAGTGAATTTAACTTTCGTCCCAACGCAACCCCTGTTCGCCTCCGATGTGTTGTTTCTTTAGTACTTGGAACATTGTCATATCCATCAAATACCATAGTCGCTTTTCCATACTTCCTTGTAACATGCTCCACATTTGACCATAGCTGTTAGATTTTGGCTAAGGAATCCGTTGCAAAAGGCAACCGCCATCAAGTATATATTTCATTTCACCAGTGGGTCTTTCACTGTGGTTTTACTTTATCTCGTATAGCTTCTGCCAATGCTGGCTTATCAGCCTCTCTCAGCAAGTGCGGGGTTTCAAATATTGCTGGAGGGTAAGTGCATAACTCATAAGAGAATAGCGAATCCAGTTCTTCTTCTGGGAGTGATTCTTGCCGCAGAAACAAGCCGTTGAAATAATAGTTGTGAGTCTACCTTGACAACGTCATCGCCTATTTTCAAACCAGCCGTATCCGACATTGTTTTTACTTGATATTTTCGCTTGAAAGCAAAATCCATAACAGTGCTTTCAGCCATTTTGTCTAGAATCTTGATCCCAACAGCTTTCGCATCATCTACATTGACAGAATCATCAGAAACAACTCCACTTAATATACTTTTTAGCTCAGGATCCTTATTAAAAGGGTTTCTTTCACTGAGATATTCTATTAGAATGTTCGTGTCTTTCTTGTCTCTCTGTTGCCGTGCGTTTGAATATCTTTATGCTGGTCATTGGTGATGAATTTTGTTCCTGATACTTGTTGCATAGCTTCGTTGATTTCTGAGCAAGCGGGGCGAGGAAGTTCCCACAGCGTCCTCTGTGTTTGTCATTCACCTTCCTCGTGTTAGCCCACCAGTTGTTTTCAAACTTCTCATGAGCATTTGTTCTATGACTAAATCAGTCAGGAGCCATGACCAAAATCGATCGCTTTGTCTTAGTACATGATACCCCTCCATAAAGTACCTGTACACATCAGGACTACTTGTTTCTAATGCTAGCATGTTTGCAAGGTATACGTGTGCCGACCGCATATAAGTTGTGGCCAGATGCGTTCTGCCTTAAAAAATCATATCAACCTTCTCCATGTATTGAAGCCACAATATTGATGTGGGACTTTGTTTTAAGTTACTAAGGTGCGTATCTACTCTCCCTTTTATGCGCTCTACTACAGCAGATGAACATGCAGATTCAACATCTAACTCACCTGCAAGAACCTGATCAAATACCGTCAACGCACACTCCATATCATTGTCAATGCCTATTCATTCATGTCTATATATTTCTTCAGCAAACTATTCTGCTGTCTCGATTAGGTGATTTTCCGTTCCCACTGATACGTTAACTTGCTCGTCAGAGATACTTTCCTTCTTATTTGTTTCCAGTCCAACATTACATGTCTCATCATTTTCCGAACCACCAGTGAACTCAGCTCCGTCATTTGTTTCGTCACCTTCAGTTTCACCACTGGGTTTGTTCTTACGTATGTCAATATTAAAGACTTCGGCGGCGATTAACGAATATAGAGCCATATCTACAAGGTTGTGGCCTCTAACTGATCGTGATATGGCTTTGCCTGTTAGCATGTGCATAACAGCATTATCCACATATATTGTTTCTAGTAGATATGTTAACACCGAGTCTGTCATTTTATGACCAATACAGCCTAGGAAACTCATTTCCATGTGCAGTCCTCCCAATCTGAGCACAATGTGTCGCAGGTCGCTGTTACTAGGTTCTAATAGAACGATGTTCAGGGCTTTCCACCATAGAGGTTGGTCAAATGTGAGGATTGGCGTTACCTCGTATTTCTAGGCCTGGTCATTTATAAAATGCAATGTTGAGTAGATACAGGTTTCATCACTCGGGCTAATACGTGTTGCTTCACATTTATAACAACAATCTTAATTAAGTAGCACACAGATCTGTTACTACCTTTAAAATTATGTTTTATTTCAAAATCAAACATATACATACTTGTCATCTATGTAACTGTATAACAAGCTCCATCAAGTGGTCCACTGAACTGGTGTTTACCTCAGTACCAAAACATGTTTTGTCAAAAAGAGCGGCAAACTTTTAAGGGAAGGTACTCTCTCAAATCAAACACATTTTAATTAAGGGAGATTATCTGAAATATTTTACCTACAAATCTACTGTTATGACCAATCTAAAACATTAAGTGAGATCAAACAAGTAGATCTATTCTAAAAAGTTGGATATCTTACTTAATTTAACATTAATATGTAAATATCATTATAAAATTATGTTCCCAAAAATCGTTGATTTTTTCCAATTTTTCTTAAACTTTCAACCTCAAAATAAGTACTTTCAACTTGAGTTGTGAATTGTATTTTAGATATCGGATAGAGAACAACATAAATAGTAAAATACAAAAACAAAAATATGATATTTACACACAGATTTAATTTAAGTATTGTATCTCCAAAAATCGGTGATTTTATCACTTTTTTCACCATTTTATCCCAAAATTGAAAGTCTGTCTATTTATTGGGTCAAATTGATCATACATTTTGGTTGTCTTCTCTATTACAAGCATTATTTACTATATAACTGTATTTTTTATTGTTTAATTATAATTTTTTTATATTATTCCCAAAAAAGGTGATTTTTTCATTATTTTACATCTTTTTGCCCCAAAATAACATATTTAGCACGTGATTTGAGATGAGGACCTTGGATATATTTTTTCCATAAATTTTGGAAACAGAATCAGTTAAAACCATTTCTGTGCCAATTTCTTTTACCTAAAAGTGTATTTTTACTGCTCTATTGTAGACTGGTGTATAGGTAGCTATATGTTGATCAGCTGATGTTTGTTTACATCTGAGTGCAGACTTTAAATTTCAGGTTCAATAATTGAGACTTTTGTTGTTTTGTTTTCAGATTCTTTATTCTGATAATTCATATTAGAATTTAGATTATTGAATTGAATTGAATTATTTATTATGTATTACAGTGTTGTTTAAAAGGTGTTAAGCAAATAATTTCAAGAAAGCTGATAGTTTATTTTTGGAAATAGATTATTTTATGTTGACATGTGTTGATAATACTTGTTGATTTTTACAGGTGTGAATTATTTTGATTTTGTCTTCTTTTTTTTTGATTGCGTTCTTCGCGTGTATTATTGCGTTATATTACGTGACATACACATACATTGATATTTCAGTAGTGATTTAGTGAATTTGTACTTAGTGAATTACAGCGCATTTATTTGGACACTTAGTGAATTAGAGTGCATTTATTAGGACACTTGGTGAATTAGGTGCATATATTTACTCTTAATTGAAGTTTAACTGAGTTTACCGTATGCACCGTATGCTATGTCGCCGCAAGCACGGTTGCCACAGCCGCCGCTGGTACGGATACCATAACCACCGTCACCTATAACTGCGCCACAGGTACCGTATTTGCCACCGCTTATGAAACCGCAGGTAACACCATCATCATTGAATGTCATGGGTAGTTATATACCTGCCGTCCGATTTATACTTCTAATTCGGCTTTTCAGATCCGCCGCCAGTGCAGACCAGTAGTGGTAGGCCACCCGCACCCATATATGCATCCACTTCAGCTTCTTTTCAGTTTACACCGCAGGTGCAGACCAGTGAATCCACTCCTGTTATCCAACCTTTTAGGCCCAAGATCTCTTGTTTTTCAGGTTATAACCCTGTACCCAAGAGTGAGGTTCCATACATTGTTTGGAGATACGAGGTTCAGGGTTTGATGGCCAACCCAGATCTTAGTTCACACTTAGTTGTACAGACAATACGTTCTTCTCTTCGTGGCTCTGATCGTTTACTTACTATTCCTCTTGGTTTGGATGCTATTTCCACTGAATTTCTAGGTAAGTTGGATGCTCTGTATTCCAATGCATCATCCAGAGAGGAACTTATGACGGAAGTCTTTAACAGTGTTCAGCGTCCAAAAGAAAGCATAACCCAGTTTGCCTGCAGGCTAGAAACTCTGTTACAGACCATCATCAACAAGGGTCACTTACCCTATCTGGCCAAGAACGATTTACTTCGTCATAAACTTTGGACCGGAATCATCTCGGAACCCTTAAATATTCAGACTCGCCACAAATATGATTATATTACGGACTACAAAACTCTACTTAGGGAGATCCGGCATGTGGAAAAGGAGGTCAAGCTGAAACCAGGACAGCAACAGCAGAAGGCCGAGAACACGCAGCCATTTATCAAGAGAACTGAACACAACCCTGTAACAGCCAACCCACGAGTTGACAATTTTGACTTCAGGTTACAGGAGTTGGAGTCTAGTATGCAGTCCAAGATAGATGCAAAGCTTGAAGCCATGCAGTCAAGACTGGAGGCTATGGATGGAACGTTTGACCAGCTTCTCCGGAATTTTGACCAGTATCCAGCATCACAACGTCCCTAGCAGCAGCAACAGCAGCAGCAGCAGCCGCAGAACAACAAAAAACAACAAAGAGCCCGTGGAAGAGGCAATGGTTTCCACCATAGGGGCCGAAGAAACTTCTATAGCGGCAGAGGACAGAACTTCTACAATAATAGTGACCTGAACAACAATCCGTCAAAAGAGTAACCGCCTCTGTTATAGGTCAAACAGAGGCTGATAAAAAAATTGACCAACCCCAGTCAAGACACAAAACTGACTTTGTCAATCGGGTGATTGGTTCAGCCAATGAGAGTCACATAATTATAAATAATGAGTATCACAAGGCATTGCTGGACACGGTTTCTCAAGTGACCACTTTGTCAGCAAAAGCATTTAACGCTTTACCTGGTATATCACACTTATTTCCATTGGATTCTCTTTGACTTTCACTTTCTATGGCAGATGGTTCTTCTCTTAAGTACTCTGGTTACTTTGAGACATCTATTTCTATTCCATTATCATTTTGTAACTTGGACATTCCAGTTCTTGTCATTCCTGACAATGATGTTAACTCTGCATGACCAGTTATCATTGGAACTAACGTCCTCAGGAGATGTCGTTCTTTTCTATCCAATGATTCATCTTATCCTGTTCCAGCTGAATGGCAGACAGCCATTAATTGTCTTAACCCTAAGACTTTAAAAGTTAAGGCATGTGGGCGAAATCCATTGACCGTTGGTCCGTTTCAGACCGTTACTATAAACGGGATGGCACGTAATGTAGACTACAATATTTCTTGTGTCGTTGACCATTGTACGCATATACTGTTTGTCCCAGAGTTGTCAAAATGAATTTTCAGCAGTCCAATGTCAAAGTACCTGTAAGGATATGTAATGTCACGGCCAAGACAATTATCATTTGGCCCACGGCTTGCCTCTGTGACATTACTGAAGCCACGGTGGTGGATGATTTAGCATCCCGCCTGAGTGATCAGAGTACCGACAGTACTTAAGATGACATGAGTGTTAAAGTTGATATGTCTAAGCTTACACCAGAACAGGCCTTGAGATTCCGCCAAGTGCTTGGTAACTGGAAACACATTTTCAGTACCGGCAACACTGATCTCGGAAAGACAAACCTTGTTAAACACAAGATAGTCTTGGAAGACAACGCACCAATCAAGGAGCCTTATCTGAGGATACCACAAGCACATTGTGCTCATCCGTAAACCTACTGGACAACTTAGGTTCTGCATCGATGACACCATAGACACGCTATCATCAGCAAAGATGTTCAGCAAGTTGGACCTTCATAGTGCCTATTGGCAGGTAGAGGTGGAGGAAGAGGATAAACCTAAGACTGCCTTCTCTGTGGGTCCTATCGACTTCTACGAGTGGAACCGCTTGATATTCGGAATCACAAACGCCTCAGCTATGTTTCAGAGGTTAATGAAGAAGTGCCTGGGCAATATCGACACTATTGAGGAGCAAATAGACCGAGTTGAGGCTGTTTTCCAGCGTCTGGATCAGCATAACCTCAAATTAAAAGCTTCAAAGTGTGATTTCTTTAAATGGTCATTAACGCACCTAGGACATGTCGTCACAGAAGAGGAAATTAGTACAGACCTCTAGAAAACTAAGGCGGTCCGGACATGACCGACCCCATGTAACTTGAAGGAGCTTCGCCAATTTCTTGGCTTCACAGATTACTGTCGGCGTTTTGTCCAGAACTGTGCTCAGATAGTTCAGTCCTTAAGTCCCCTTCTGGAGGGCCATAGTGTGCAGAAAAAGGCTAAACAGAAAGCTACCAAGAAACCCCCAAGAAACCGATTCCATGGGTTTGGAGTGAGGAACAAGAGAGGGCTTTCGAAACAATCAACGAAAGACTAGTTTCACCACCTATACTGGCGTATACTGATTATTCGTTACCTTTTGTCTTGCACACCGATGCCAGCACAGTGGGATTAGGCGCGATCCTGTACCAGAAGTACGACGGTGTGGACCGGGTAATAGCCTATGCCAGTAGGGGTTTCGGCCGCAGCGAAAGGAAGTACGGAGCACACAAACTGGAGTTTCTGTCCTTGAAGTGGGCAGTAACGGACAAGCTGCACGATTACCTTTATTGCACCAGCACCTTCAAGCTCATTACTGACAATAATCCCCTGTTATTGGCAACGGCCAAGTTAGACGCCACAGGTCATCGTTGGCTTGCCGATTTGTCCAACTACAACTTTATCATAGAGTATCGGAGTGGGAAGTTGAATTTAGACGCGAATGGCCTTTCCCGCCGCTATGTATTTCCAGAGGAAATCAGCGCGATTTGCCAGGCAGCTATAGTATCTGCTCCATTGGTGGATTCAGTCTCAGATTCTGTCTCTCCTCAAGCGGCCGCTGAAGATATTCATGGGATTGAACACTTCAATGCCATCAACTGGAGTGAGGAGCAAGACAAGGGTCCCACTATTAGTAGAGTATTTGACCTACTAGGTAGCAGTTTTCGCCCCAGGGGAGGATGTACCAGGTCGGAGCCGCCAGATGTCCAGAAGTACTTCCGGGAATGGATTCGACTCATCCTGGTGGACAAAGTCCTGTATAGAACCACTACTTTAGATGGTCAAGAGGTCAGACAGCTGGTTATTCCAGAGTCCCACAGAAAAATTGTCTTGAGTGGCATCCAAAATAATGCAGGACACCAGGGCAAAGAGAAGACATTGTGTCTGGGCCGGCAACGATTCTATTGGCCAGGCCTTGAGAAAGCAGTGAACACCTGGGTGAAGCAGTGTCCAAGGTGCATCAGACGGAATACCCCTGTCAAGCCATGTGCAGAGTTGGTATCGATTCACACCATCCGACCTATGGAGTTGGTGTGCATGGATTTCTTGTCCTTAAATTTTGGTGATAACTGATCACTTTACTGATACGCTCAGGCCATTCCTGGCAGAAACCAGACTGCGCAGACAACAGTCAAAGCCCTCTAAGACAGCTATTTCCAGTTTTACGGGTTTCCGGAGCGCCTTCACAGCGACCAGGGACTAAACTTTGAGAGCCGCATAATAGAAGAGCATTGCAAGATGGCAGGTATGAAGAAGTCTCGGACTACTCCATACCAACCGATGGGGAACGGTTCGGCAGAACGCTTTAACCAGACGTTGTTAAACATGTTGGGTACCTTGGAGGAAGAGGCCAAAACTGATTGGAAGACTACCTCGTACCCTTGTCTACCGTTCATATTTCTGGCACTAATTCTATATTCAGGAATACTGCTTCTGTTAAATTAACACCACTTAAAACGTCTGTACTAAATCGATATAAAATAGACTAAATAAATTAAATGGTTATAGGTTATTATTATAAACAGTAAACGTATGTTCTATCCCTCTATCCTTAAGTGCAACTCGAAAAGGTGTAGTGCATGTAAATACTTGTCGCAAAAGTCTACTATTAAGTCCACTACCAATGGTAGAGAGTTTAGCGTCAGTATACCTTCAGACAACAACTGATCGTCAAGTAATATCGTTTATGTTTTGACCTGAAATCATCCTAAATGTGTCTGTGGTATACAATATGTATGCCAAACTGGTCGATCCATGACAGTTCGTTTTCGTGAACATTTATATAAAATGCGTCAGTCAAAACGATTTAAAAACTTTCTTTATACACACTTTAGGGATTCGGGACATTGCATAGATGATGTTAGCATTCAGTCTGTGGAATATATTGAATATGATATCTGCTACCAAAGGTTACAAGATACAAGCTAGATATATTGCTGAACTCCAATGGATAAAGCATTTACAAACTCCTTATCCATTGGGGTTAAACGATAACATTTATCAAGAAGGAAACATTTCCAATAACCCAGATATAGATCCTTTTAGCATATTGTCTATTCGTAAACGTAAATGACATGGTCTCCGGAAGAACCATAATCTTAAACGTGAATTTAAGAAAGTCTTCACTGTTGCAGACTTTTATTATATTTATTATAGTTCGGGTAGACACACCCTCCTTAGCAAAGTAGTCAGCCTGTCTTTTTCTTGCTTACAGAAACTTGACGAAAAAGCGGATGCCATTTATGTCCGTACTAATCCGTTATATGAGGTTGCATCTAATAAAATGAGCATTTTATTAAGGGTAAAAATGCAAATAAACACCGCCCAATTTTCAGTTTGCAAAAACACGTTCTATCCAAGAGCTAAAATGTGCTCCATGCAGAGGCCACATTGATACGAGCGTGGAAATTTCCTCGCATTTTCATGGCATAGTATACAACGTAAAACAATATATAGTATCAATCTTTATTATTAAATGGTATGTACAATGAACAAACAAAATCAAATTAAAGTACATGTACAAAAGGCGGGGAAATTTTCTCGTTTTGCCTCAGTAGTGCCCAGTAAAAGTGATAGCAAACTGTGTTTTGAGTCATGTGTAAATCCTATCCATGAAAGAACGAGGAAATTTCCTCGTTTTGCAGCAGTAGTGCCCAGTAACAACAAGCTGTGTTTTGAGTCTTTTGTAAATCCTATCCTTGTAAAAACAAGGAAATTTCCTCGTTTTGCCTCAGTAGTGCCCAGTCAAAGTGAACAACAAACTGTGTTTTGAGTCATGTGTAAATCCTATCCCGTATTTTGCCACAGTAGAACCAAGTAACAACAAACTGTGTTTTGAGTCATGTGTAAATCCTATCCATGCAAGAACGAGGAAATTTCCTCGTTTTGCAGCAGTAGTACTACGCCCAGTAACAAACAAACTGCGTTTTGAGCCTTTTGTAGATCCTATACATGTAAAAACGAGGAAATTTCCTAAAAAGGAGGAAATTTCCTTGTTCTGTTGCCGCGGTAGAACCAAGTAACAACAAACTGTGTTTTGAGTCTTTTGTAGATCCTATCCATGTAAAAAGGAGGAAATGTCCTCGTTTATTTGCCGCAGTAGTGCCCAGTAACAACAAACTGCGTTTTGAGTCTTTTGTAGATCCTATCCATGTAAAAACGAGGAAATGTCCTCGTTTTTTGCCGCAGTAGAACCAGCATACGCCGTTCCAGGTTTGAAGTCGCTGCCTTTTATTCGCTGCGGTTTATTTACATATTATAAATAAAACTTTTTTCAAACTCATGACTATATTACTTAAGACTTATCCGGGTCTATGCTCATGTTTTCATGCATACCACGGAATGAAAATCAGACAGTTATTTGGTTATGCTCAATATCTGCCTACTTACGGACAGTTTCCATTTAAAAACATAGAAAATACTAGCGATATAAAAAGCTAATTCGACGTTGAAGAATTAAACAGCAGGTTTTGGGACATATACGAATTAAATCAGCAGTTGTGAATACATATATGAGTTTGTTTTTGTTTTGTGACACTGCGAAGCAAAAATCAAACCAGACGTTTACCGACATTACAATCTCGTTTTGATTTCTTTAAAGTTTAAGGTTATTTTCGAATAATTTGATAGTTTTCTCGTTATATCTTTTAATGGCGAATAAATGGATCTGAGCAAATTGACTTGAGATTTTAAATGAAGTATAAATAGACATAATTATGTTCATGACGTACACAAAAGGTTGACAGCTCCAAAACTAATACAGTACGCATGATTGACTTCTCTCCCATAGTCGGTAAACAGGGATGGCCTAATTATCACCTCGGGTCAGCTAATCCTTATGAATATAGTTTCTTTATTAAAGTCTCATCATGGTTTACAATAAATACAAACAAAAATAAAACATCGTAAGCATTATAAGATAGCCATGCCATTCTAATTAGAATTATAAGAGACTATAGTTATAAAACCATCAACATATTTTAAAAGTAGCTAAACACCATCAAACTCAAACCATATTAGCATATATATTACACATTAAGATTATGTAAATGATGGCCCCCAATACGTTATGTCTGAAATAAAATAATAGCACTTGCTTTGTCGTTTTCCAGGTATTTTTTATTTTCATTTTTTTATTTTCATATAAATGTGATCAAAAATGAAAAGAAATGGTCCTATAGAAATCGCAGAACCCAAACGCCATGGCACCGTATATCCACACTGTACAACGAACAAACGGATAACTTAACTATACAATGAAACTGACAATACACAACAGAAAGAGAGGTACATACAGGTTTACCGACTTGCAACGGTCAGCAGACAATAAGGCCCACTGGTTAACTTAACTCGAGTTTAAGTGTACACAACATCCGTATTATACAGTCTTCAGTGGTCAAACTGTATCCGTTTGTAGTACACGTTTTTGTATAATTATACCGCCTATTAAAGCGGACTAGTTTGCAAGAGGATAAAGCCTGTTGGGGATTTTGTTATTTTCCATACCCGTGTACTTAGGATGACAATAGGGTAAGAGTGGTGTTTGTTGCACACTAGAACCTGGTTTTAACCCCGAGATGACAGTGCGGTAGCGGTACTGTCAACCTGTTTATGTTTGTATTGTGATTTAACTAGCTTGCTTCTTTTTATCCTTGTTATTATTGTTTCGATGTCTGTGTTTGGTTGATTGGGTTCCTTGATGTCTGTGTTTGGTTGATTGGGTTCCTTGATGTCAGTGTTTGTTTGATTGGGTTCCTTGATGTCTGTGTTTGGTTGATTGGGTTCCTTGATGTCTATGTTTGGTTGATTGGGTTTCTTGATGTCTGTGTTTGGTTGATTGGGTTCCTTGATGTCAGTGTTTGGTTGATTGGGTTCCTTGATGTCTGTGTTTGGTTGATTGGGTTCCTTGATGTCTGTGTTTGGTTGATTGGGTTCCTTGATGTCTGTGTTTGGTTGATTGGGTTCCTTGATGTCAGTGTTTGGTTGATTGGGTTCCTTGATGTCTGTGTTTGGTTGATTGGGTTCCTTGATGTCAGTGTTTGGTTGATTGGGTTCCTTGATGTCTGTGTTTGGTTGATTGGGTTCCTTGATGTCTATGTTTGGTTGATTGGGTTCCTTGATGTCTATGTTTGGTTGATTGGGTTCCTTGATGTCTGTGTTTGGTTGATTGGGTTCCTTGATGTCTGTGTTTGGTTGATTGGTTCCTTGATGTCTGTGTTTGGTTGATTGGGTTCCTTGATGTCTGTGTTTGGTTGATTGGGTTCCTTGATGTCAGTGTTTGGTTGATTGGGTTCCTTGATGTCTGTGTTTGGTTGATTGGGTTCCTTGATGTCAGTGTTTGGTTGATTGGGTTCCTTGATGTCTGTGTTTGGTTGATTGGGTTCCTTGATGTCTATGTTTGGTTGATTGGGTTCCTTGATGTCTATGTTTGGTTGATTGGGTTCCTTGATGTCTGTGTTTGGTTGATTGGGTTCCTTGATGTCTGTGTTTGGTTGATTGGTTCCTTGATGTCAGTGTTTGGTTGATTGGGTTCCTTGATGTCTGTGTTTGGTTGATTGGGTTCCTTGATGTCTATGTTTGGTTGATTGGGTTCCTCGATGTCTGTGTTTGGTTGATTGGGTTCCTTGATGTCTGCGTTTGGTTGATTGGGTTCCTTGATGTCTGTGTTTGGTTGATTGGATTCCTTGATGTCTGTGTTTGGTTGATTGGGTTCCTTGATGTCTGTGTTTGGTTGATTGGGTTCCTTGATGTCTATGTTTGGTTGATTGGGTTCCTTGATGTCTGTGTTTGGTTTATTGGGTTCCTTGATGTCTGTGTTTGGTTGATTGGGTTCCTTGATGTCTGTGTTTGGTTGATTGGATTCCTTGATGTCTGTGTTTGGTTGATTGGGTTCCTCAATGTCAGTGTTTGGTTGATTGGGTTCCTTGATGTCTGTGTTTGGTTGATTGGGTTCCTTGATGTCTGTGTTTGGTTGATTGGGTTTCTTGATGTCTGTGTTTGGTTGATTGGGTTCCTTGATGTCTATGTTTGGTTGATTGGGTTCCTTGATGTCTATGTTTGGTTGATTGGGTTCCTTGATGTCTGTGTTTGGTTGATTGGGTTCCTTGATGTCTGTGTTTGGTTGATTGGGTTCCTTAATGTCAGTGTTTGGTTGATTGGGTTCCTTGATGTCTGTGTTTGGTTGATTGGGTTCCTTGATGTCTATGTTTGGTTGATTGGGTTCCTTGATGTCTGTGTTTGGTTGATTGGGTTCCTTGATGTCAGTGTTTGGTTGATTGGGTTCCTTGATGTCTGTGTTTGGTTGATTGGATTCCTTGATGTCTGTGTTTGGTTAATTGGGTTCCTTGATGTCTATGTTTGGTTGATTGGGTTCCTTGATGTCTATGTTTGGTTGATTGGGTTCCTTGATGTCTGTGTTTGGTTGATTGGGTTCCTTGATGTCTGTGTTTGGTTGATTGGGTTCCTTGATGTCTGTGTTTGGTTGATTGGGTTCCTTAATGTCAGTGTTTGGTTGATTGGGTTCCTTGATGTCTATGTTTGGTTGATTGGGTTCCTTGATGTCTGTGTTTGGTTGATTGGGTTCCTTGATGTCAGTGTTTGGTTGATTGGGTTCCTTGATGTCTGTGTTTGGTTGATTGGATTCCTTGATGTCTGTGTTTGGTTGATTGGGTTCCTTGATGTCAGTGTTTGGTTGATTGGGTTCCTTGATGTCTGTGTTTGGTTGATTGGGTTCCTTGATGTCTGTGTTTGGTTGATTGGGTTCCTTGATGTCTGTGTTTGGTTGATTGGGTTCCTTGATGTCTGTGTTTGGTTGATTGGGTTCCTTGATGTCTGTGTTTGGTTGATTGGGTTCCTTGATGTCTGTGTTTGGTTGATTGGGTTCCTTGATGTCTGTGTTTGGTTGATTGGGTTCCTTGATGTCTGTGTTTGGTTGATTGGGTTCCTTGATGTCTGTGTTTGGTTGATTGGGTTCCTTGATGTCTGTGTTTGGTTGATTGGGTTCCTTGATGTCTGTGTTTGGTTGATAGGGTTCCTTGATGTCAGTGTTTGGTTGATTGGGTTCCTTGATGTCTGTGTTTGGTTGATTGGGTTCCTTGATGTCTGTGTTTGGTTGATTGGGTTCCTTGATGTCTGTGTTTGGTTGATTGGGTTCCTTGATGTCTGTGTTTGGTTGATTGGGTTCCTTGATGTCTGTGTTTGGTTGATTGGGTTCCTTGATGTCTGTGTTAGGTTGATTGGGTTCCTTGATTGCTACATTTTCTGTACGACATGTATGCCTACATTTAACCTATACTCTACTCCGGTTTCCATAACGGACGTGGACATAACGGACATGGAACGTTTTTGTTTTTAAAAAAATATTCAACCAATATTGAACTATTGACAATTATAAACTGGGAAGTTGATATCTTTCTATCTATTCTCGAGGTAATGAGCAGATGATTCAGGATTAAAAAGTGCAATTGATTAATTATAAAACATAACATTGGCAATATTAATAGAGTTCATTAAATAATTTACCTTTCAATATTAAGGTTTTAAGATTTACATTAGTATAGTTTACAGAGCTAACATTATCTGTAACGGTGTGTGTATTGTTAAGGAAGATAACTCGTGTACATTGTCTTGCTTATTACCGGGATAACATATGCCTGCAATAAGTATTTAATCGTCAGATTCAAAGGTAATGAGTCAAGTTGATATGAAATGATAAAACATGAGGGATTTGCAGGAAAAGTATGAGTTAACTACTGGAATACCCAGCTTATCGTGAATTCAATAAGTGGTAATCAAATATAATACGAAGTAATACTGTAGCTAATCCTAGATACGCTAGTGTGGGATTAGCATATGCATGTATTTATTAATGTCCACATATAATAATATAATTACTAGTTTACTTGTGTTTTTCTTTGCTTGTTTCTTCACACAACTAAGTGAGGATACTGTAGTTGATTGTATTAAAATAGAAATAAAATCATTAGATAAAAAACAATGCCTAATGAAGATATTTAAAACTATTTTATTTTCAAAAAAGTGTCCACATACTCCCTTAACTATAATTAGCTGTCAGTCATTTCCAAATTTCTGATTAATAATAATTGTAATAAAGATATCATTGTACAGGTTCGGGCTTCGTTCTATGCGGTCTTTGTTCCTTTTAAAAGTATCAAGTTCAATACTGATAGGGGTAATTCCCGATCCTGTATATAATAAGACGACCACAAACAGGGTACGTCACACACATATTTATTTATTAATGTATCTTTTGCATTTATTTACGACGCTATTTTGATATTAACACAAACTGAGTAATGAATGTTGTTATAAGTAATTATGTATAAACAATATGCAAGACCAATCCGAAAAAAAAAGACTTTTAACAAATAAATGTATCTCAAAATAATGTCGACATTAACAACTTCCTGATACGACCTTGTAATCAATGACACATTTGCACTCGCTTTACCTGTTGACAAATTGTACGTTTAATGCTAACTGACAGGGGAGATCACAAAAGTATGTATTCAAAAACGTAATATTAACAATTAAATAATGTACTTATTGTATCTTAGCAAGAACTAAGTGATTATAAGTATATTGTCATTATTAATATGATACAAAATGTAAGACACAACCTAAATATGACAGTTTTAAAAAATATGTTTTTCTCATAATAATGTTCACATGCTCCCTACATATGATAGCCAGTTAAAACATTCAACAGTTAGGCATTTACCTCCCATGAGTGTGCTATTTAGATATGGATTAAAGAAACACAAGACACGAGCAAACACAGAAGTTGTCAATGACAACCAATGTTTTTTTTACAGATTTCATGCCCAGTGCAATTGACACTATGAACTACATACCGTGCCGATATGTTATTTTCATTTTTACGTCGTTCAATAAATAATAATTGCATGACTGGCATGCGCTATAGAGTTCATCATTTACCTTGAAATTTAGACGTTTTATAAAATTAAATAATACAGATACTAGTAACACTGGATTTAAGTATAAATATTACCAGAAAGTGTACATAACGTTCATCACTTAAACAATACGTTTAACTGTATGAAGTACGTATTAAGCAATGTAGCAGTGACTAGATATTAAAGCGTGTCTATTGTATATACATGTATATTTCGGAAACTTTATATGGCTTTAAATATAATTTAAATGGTGTTATTGATTTATTGGACCAGCAGTCCATTATTTCTTATTCTCTTCCAAGTAAAGAGCTATGATCCTCGTATACCGTAGTTAGCTCTGTGTGACTAGGTATGCTGATGGCGCACATCTACTTCTCCGAGAGGAGTGATCAGAATTTGTCCAGGCATGCAAATACCTTTTCTAATATGATACCAGCTGTACCGTGCTGCATTCTGTAAAGCATGGACAGTCTGCTATGTCTTCCTCTAGTTTCAACCGATTCCCAAATGCGGTTTTTGAGCATCTTAGTGACACATACTTGGGATTTGCTTGAGAAGTCATTGAAGATAGTGTGCGGCACGACGTTGTACCTGCTCTAGCGCTTTGACAATGATTTGGTGGTATGGATCCCAGATAGTGGAGTCGTATTCCATTGTTGATCTCATTATAGCTGCGTAGGTGACTCTCTTAAAGTTTCTTCACACGAAGCCTATTGTTCGACTTGCCTTTACCAATAGCTTTCTGTATACACCGGTTCCAAGAGAGATTGTTGTAAATGGTTACTCCAAAGTATTGTTGCTAACCTCTTTTTTATCGATTGTAGTTGGTGATTTAACTGTTTGGCTTACCGTTTTTGTTGGGCAAGATTCACAGTTTCTTGCTATTACCGGGTTTCCCGAAATTATTTCCATGTTTCTTAGGCGGAGAGTTGCCCTTGGAAGAGCTGGCCGTCAGATGACTGTATACATGTAAAAGGCTGTCAACTGCAAACAATTCATTTTTGGAGTATCTGATAGATTCTGGGAGGTTGCTGATGAAGTTAAGGAACAGCATAGATCTGAGCAATGTTCCCTGGAGGATTTCTGGCATAACGTACGATGCATCCGACCTACATGTAGTACCATCTAAGACCGTTAAACGGCTAATGAATGAATAGATCCATGTATTAATACTGCCTCTCACTCCGTAGTGGTCAAGTTTGTGGAGGAGTCTTATATGTGGAACTTTGGCAAAGGCCTTAACGAAGGCGAAGTCAATCATTATAGCAGCTACCTGTTTGCCGTTCGCCACTTTGAAAGCAATATTATGGGTACTGGTAGAAAGTGTGTGTCGCATGAGCGTTTTATTCCGGAATCCAAGCTGGTTGTCGCAAATTATGCTGTATATGTCAAAATATTGCATCATACTTTTGTGCTGGGTTCTAGCAGCTAGCATGTGGCCTTATCAATACTATGTTCTAGGTTAGGAATCACAAATAACATCTGATGTGATACTTCCCCACGTTAAGAATCATCAGGTACATTCTAGTGTGAGAATAGTCAGGTACATCTGAAGTGGAACAGTTTAGGTTAGGAATCATCAGGCGAATATGAAGTGGTACATTATAGCTTTCGGACTTATCTGGTCTTGAATTTACCAACCATTCTTGAGACTTAAGCCCCAAGTATGCAACTTTCAAGCGCAAATACTTTAAAAAGTTTTAAGTGTACACGTTAAAAACAATCTAAATATGATATATACTTATACTATTAACTAGCAACTTCATACCAATGTTTATCGTTAAAGGTCATAGGAACATTTGTAAACACAATTATTTGAGCTCAAGTCTAAGAATAGTTCGAAAAATAATTGGTGAATTCCAGGTCAGGTCTGTTTGAAGTGGTACATTCTGGGTTAGGTGTAACATTGTAGGTTTGGAATCATCAGTACCACATGAGATGGAATACTCTAGGTTAGAAATCTTCATTACATGTACCATCTGAATTGGCTATGTTAGAAATCATCCGTGTACTCTGCGTTGGTACATACCAGGTTAAGAATCATCATTTCCATCTGAGGTGGTACGTTCTAGGTTATGACTCATTATTGCCGTCTGAGGTGGTACATTCTAGGTTAGGAATCATAAATACCATCTGAGGTGTTACATTTAAGGTTAATAATCATCATTAACATCTGAGGTGGTACATTCCAGACTAGAAATCATACGTACCATCATTTTAGTTTAGAAATCATCATCACCATGTGAGGTCGAACATGTTGGGTTAAATTAATCAGTATCATCTGAGGATGCACACTTTAGCTTAGAACTCATCATTACCATCATCATTGGTACATTATAGATTGGGACTCATCATTTCCATCTGAGGTGGCACATTTTAGATTAGGATTTATCATTACCGTTTCAGGATGTACATTCTAGGTTAGAAATCATCAGTGCCGTTTGTGGTGGTACAATCTAGTTTAGGACTCATTCGTATCATATGAGGTGGCACACCCTAGATTAGCACTAACCAGTACCATCTGATGTAGTACATGCTAGGTTACGAATCATTATTACCATCTGAGGTTGTAATTTTAGGTTAGGTATCATCAGTATTATCTGAGGTTGTACATTCTATGTTAAAAACATTATTACTGTCTGAGGTTGTAATATTAGGTTAAGTATCATCGATATCATCTGAGGTTGTACATTATTTGTAAAGAATCATTATTACTGTCTGAGATTGTAAATGGTAGGTTAGGTCTCATCAATATCATCCGAGGTGGTAAATTCTATGTTAAGAATCATTATTAACGTGTGAAGTGGTAATTTCTATCATCAATACTATCTGATGAGGTACTACTACTGTCGGAGGTGGTTCATCCTATGATAAGAATCATTATTACCGTCTGAGGTGGTAATTTCTAGGTTACGTATCACCAATACTGTCTGAGTTGGTACATTATAGGTTACGAATCATCAGAAACTAATCTGAAGTGGTACATTCTAGGTCCGGACTCATCAGTACCGTCTGAGGAGGCACAGTCTAGGTTATGCTTCACCATTACAGTTTGAGATGGAACATTTTCGGTTAGAAATCATCAATACTGTCTGAAGTGGTTCGTTCATGGTTAGGAATCTTTAGTGCCATCAGATGTCATACCTTTTAGGCTTGGTCTCATAAATACCATCTGAGGTGGTACATTCTAGGTTAGGAATCATTATTATCTTCTGTGGTGGTAAATTCTATTTTAGGAATCATTATTACCGTTTGATATGGTAAATTCTAGGTAAGGAACTATCAGTTCTATCTGAGATGGTTCATTTTAGGTTAGGACTTATTATTACCTTTTCAGGTAGTAAATTCTAGGCCAGGACCCATCCTTACTATTTGAGTTGGTACATTCTAGTTTAGGAATCATCGGTACAGTCTGATGTGGTGCAATCATGTTTAGGACTCACCCGTACCATATGAGGTGGCACATTTGAGGTTAGGACCCATCAGTATAATCTGAGGTGGTACATTCTAAGTTATGTATCATCCGTACCTTCTGAGGGTTACATCTCTGTTAATAATCAATAATACCATCAGAGGTGGTTAGTTCTGTGACAAGAATCTTTATTTCCGTCTGAGATGGTATATTCTAGGTTAGGAATTATCGGTACCATCTGATGTTTTTCATTCTATGTTAAAAATCATTACTATCATCTGAGGTGGTATATTCTATGTTTAGAACCATCAGAACAATCTGAAGTTGCAGATTATAGGTCAGTATTCATCAGTACCATCTGAGGTGGCACATTAAATGTTAGGAATCATCATTCATCAATACTATCTGAGTTGGTACAATATAGGTTAGAATTCACCAGAATCATCTGATCTGAAGTGGTACATTCTATGTTAGGGAATCATCCGAACCATCTGAAGTGGTACATTCTATGTTAGGAGTCATCAATTCCATCTGAAGTGGTATATTCTAAGTTTAGAACCATCAGAACAATCTGAAGTGGCAGATTATAGGTCAGTATTCATCAGTACCATCTGAGGTGGCACATTAAATGTTAGGAATCATCATTAATGTCTGAGGTGGCATATTCTAGGTTAGAAATCATCAGTTCCATCTTAAGTGGTACATTCTTGGTAAGGAATCATCAGTTTCATCTGAGGTTGTCCACTGTTCATGGGTGGAATCAGTACTGTACACCTCATCCGTAAGAATCGACACTTCCTCACTTACAAGTCTGTCTCCCAGTTGGAATCGAACCCGCGGCGGTGAAAGGCGAAAAGGTTTACAACGCACTGTTAGTCATTTGACAGTTACATCTGATATGCAGGCTTCCGAATCTTTGCTCCCAACTCATTTTTTTTTGCCTATTTCGCCCATTGCTTCCTCGTTTAGGGTAAAGCATTTTGTTAGAAACTGGGACCAAACGCCGCAGGCCATGGAATGGTATGAACATTTCTCATTGAAGTTCCATTTTCATCGTCATATGCATACCATCTTCGGAATGGCTCAAATTGTGTACTGTTGACATTTGGAATATTGAGTGCTCAACGCGGGGGCTAGAGGGCATAAACAGTAGCAGTATCTTTTCACTACCGTTCTTGAACAGTCTCAATTAAACCGAGACTGCAATCTTTTTTGTATTTATCGTGTTCGAGGATTTCCAAATTTCTCATTTAAACATTTTTTATTAAAAAAGTTTTCTCGTTATCCGGCATCATGAAATCACCAAACAGAAGTTGAAGAAAAGTATACATGCATACTGGAATAAATTTAGGGTATTTACATATCGTTTTAGAAAAAATGAAAACTATTAAGTTGCAATTTGTTCGGAGTGTTTTGTTACTTTCACTTGCCTAAACAGGACTAGTATGTAATGACACTACAGCCGCCTCTCAGCACTAAACAAACGCTAGTTTGAAGATGGTCAATACATACTGAACAGGGAACCCTTCGGGAGCAACAAACATAAACAAGAGTGAAAAATGACAGGCTCGGTCTTGTCTTGTCGTGCCGTCAATGCTTTATTATCTTGTTGCTCTGGCTTCTGCCAAGTCATTGAATACCTTCTTTGTGGCTTTCTAGGCTATTGTCTTTTTGTATTCATATATACATGAGCATCTTTGTGTTTTACTTATATTGCCTATTAATGCTGCCTTGTTGGTTAGAGAATAGTTCATGGCGGGGATTTCTTTATTTACACTGTCCCGTTTTATTGGGTTGACAGTAGGGTAAGTGTGAGGTTTAGTGCAACCTAGAACCTGGTTTAAACCCCCGCGACCTTTTTTTGCCAATGACCGTTCCAAGGCGGTAGCCCTATTGTCAACCCTTTTGTGTTTGTGGTTTTCTTATTTGGCCTTTTATTCATCTTTAAAGTTGTTCTTTGTTTCTGTGTGTGTTTGTGGTTGACTGTCGTTCTTGAATGCTACTTTTCCTTTCGATTTGTATATCTATATTTATTGAATCTGAGAGGTACTATAAGGTGCAACACCACTCAAGCCGGTGCTATTCGGCGTGAGAGATTTTTTTAACCTTATAGTACCTCTCAGATTCAATAATACATAGTCTGTCACTTTCACTCTTTTTTGTGTTTGGTGCAATACCTCTCACGCCAACTAGCACCGGCTTCAGCGGTATTCAGTTTTAAAGTCACAAATGTTGGGTCTGATGATCGCAAAGGACCAGTTAGTAATAACACTACTGATTTGTAGTCGGGTTCAGTTATTACAGCCGCCAAATAGCTCTAAACTAACGCTAGTGTGAATGTCTTTACAAACTCAAACGGGAATCCCTTGGAAGAAACAAACACAAACACGAGATAAAAGTAGCAAACTCGGTTTTATTGAGTCTGTTCATGAGAGTCAATATAAAGTGCTACACCGCACACGCCTCCTAGCACCGGTTTAAGCGGTTTTCTACTTTAAAGCCACAAAGGATGAGTTTGATGATCCCAATGCAGCTTTCACAGAACCCTTTTATGTTTGTGATGTCATATACCTTGTCTTTCATTTACCCTGTATATTTGTGTTTCCATGCGTGTTTTTACTTTCCTATATGTACATGTTATACGTGTTTTTACTTGTACTACAGATGTATGCTACCGCTTGTGCTGTAGGTTTTTAAATGGTAATGACTACGGACAGGTATTATTTAAACAATCATTATACTTAAAATAAAGCAATAGAAACATGTATAATTGTGTAAATGTTATATCTCTAAATACATATAGTTCCAATATCCTTTTGTTACATACATATTTTTCAGCAAATAAACAGAAACTATATAGAGAAGGTTTATGGCAAGCAAAAATGACGTGTTAATTAATGCAGGTTTACAGGAAACAGTATCAACAAGCGTAGTGATGAACAACTAGCAATTGCTACTGATCTCGTGAACATTCGACCTAAAATATGGTTATATAGCAGTAGTTTAAAAAATACTTAATGACACTAATGACCAGTGTCATTAATAATCAATATTTCTTTTCAAAACTAGTGCGTCTAACACCGATTGTGAAATATCAAATCCGTTATAATACGTATTTATACAATATCTAATAATAGACTACAACTAGTTGGGGATAAATATAGCACAAGCATGTTTATTTTCATGTCCAAATATTATTTAATTACTATTTCGCTTGTATTTTTGCAAACTCTCTATTAGAACATTGTAGCTGAATTTATCGTTTTAAACCTATATAAACCAAAATATGAATATTAACCAAACTATAATATTTCCAAAATAATGTCTACATACTGCCTAAACTAGAATCAACAGTGTGTCAATTTCATCTCTATGATGTGTCCATGTAAATGTAAAGGCTTTAGGTACCGACCATTTTTATTTCTGGGGGTGCGCCTGGGATTTTTTTTTTAAAAATATTCTGGCCCTTGAATTGCTGGAAAAAAAAATCCTGACTTGAGCTAAAAAAAATAAACAGTCCCTGAAACTGTTGAAAAAAATTCTCTTCCTTTCAACTAAACTAAACTATGCTTTATCAATTTTTTATTTTTGTTTTTTCCCCTTCCTCCTACAGCAATTCTCTGTGTTGATGGTTCGTAAAACAAATAATAAAAAATAATCGCCTAAATGTGATTGTCATTGGTCATGGTAGTATGTAAATATCTCAATCCTGTGATGGTGACAGTGAATATTTGTCAACCTGCTAAGGCTATTTATTTTATTATACAGAAAAATATCTTTGAAAAAGCTAAATATTCATTTGAAATAAAACATGAGAAAACATTGTTACTTCTCTCTGTTCAAGATAACTATTCTCAGCACCTAGAAAATAAATGTGCAGATGGTTCTTAATGTTCTTTCGGAATATTCAGCTGTGAACTCATGAGTAAACTTTTCAACTCATCTTCAGAAAGTTGTGCAAACTGTGTCCGCCATTTTAGTAAATGTTCACTGATTTTCATTTGCGCATGTATACATGCACTGGTCAGCATAGGACACCCCAATAGTCATATAAACTTGCTTTGACTTCACAATCATAAGACAGTACAAATTATACTGGGATGACATTACAAAAAAGACCACTCCATGGAGACGTTACAAGCGATGAGATATTACAAAAATGGGAAAATAACAGTCTGTGCAAACTTAACATGGGTGTTTGACATGAGGTATATCATTAATAAATTGGTATCAGTGGTCATGGTAGTAATAAATGTAGTATGCATAGCTCATGGTAGTAATACATGAGGTTTTCATTCAGTGGTCATGGTTACGTAATGAATGGGGTATTCAGTGATCATGGTAGTAATAAATGTGATATACAGTGGTCCTGATAGTAATGCTTGTGATATACAGTGGTCATGGTAGTAGGAAATATGGTCAAGAGTAGCCATGATAGATATACATGTGATGTTCTTTGAACATGTTAGTAATCAATGTGGTATGCAGTGGTCATGGTAGTATTGCAATACAAGGGTCCTGGCACTTGTGCGATGGACTTTGTGAATATCATCGACAAGTCAGTGGACTTAAACCCCAGCATGCGGTAGGCCCTACCACCATTATGTATACACTGTAGCCAGTTAGTATTTCGTCTGCTTCAAGATAAGGATTTCAGCTTTATGACCAATCACTGTTCTTATTTTTACAGGTATAGATTCACCAACATTCAAAATTCACCAACATTCAAAATTTGACAGTTAGGAATAAAAGTTTTGTTCCAGAAAGTAGAGAAATAAATAAATTATATAATTATTTTGATATATCTGTACAGAGTAATGTTTAGTGTATTTACATGCCACATTTTATGGTTTAAAAATGCTTTGTTATTTTGAAATTTGTGATTGAAAACCTCTCTGAGCAGCATAATGAATAAAATGATCATAAAAGTTTATCTGGGGCCATTTTATTTTTTTACTCAACGCTGACTTTTAAGAAGCAGCTTCAGCCACATGCAATGCCATGTTACAGACAAAAAGCTATGCGCTATATGCCAGTGTTAATAAGAATGGTATGGAACATGGTAGTCATTGCCCAGCACAAGACAATCCCCTACACCACAAACACAACTTCCAGTCAATTCATAATTTAGAAGAGCAAAAGGGGGCTCACATAGAAATCAAACAAGGATAGGCATAACTAATGATTAAAACCAGCACATGGAATTCCATCCACCAAATATGAAAATATCCATATTAAACAAGATCCAATATTCAAAATATGTCTCACCAACCATGGTGACAGTTCATTCACATGGTCAAGTATTAATTGTGGAGGTTAGGTGGTGGTGAGGTGAGGGTCTAGGGGGTGCGGGGCGGGAGTGGTCAGTAAACATATATACCGAATATCGAATACCCCAGAAAGAATATGAACTTGAAGAGGGCGGGGGAGGGGAAGTGAAGTGTTACTGAATAGGAAAAAAACAACAGAATTAATACAATATTTTCATTGGGGGAGTCCACGAGGGAGCGTGTGTGTGTTCGGGGTGAGGGTGGAAGTAAACAAGATGCAGACATGGTAACTGAAGAAAACACAAAAATAATAGAATAAATATTTGTCTATTTATCTTGGGTGATGGTGGTGGTGGAGGTGTAGGAGTGGGGGAAGGTGTGGGGTTTATGGGGGCTAATGACATTTACAGGCTAGTATGCAGTGAGGTTCATTGAAATATATGAAGCTGCTTAAAACACGTTAACTGAAACTCTAAGTTGAAAACATTTTATCATCTGGCTAAAATGAAATAAAGTTATGAAACATGTGTCCTTGATGACTAATGACATTTGTTAAGCTCCTTTCATAGAGATATATTACTAGTGGGTATTGAAATAAATGGACTTTCCAACAAATAATAATAGAAATTCTAAGTCGAAAATAGGCTACGCTTTTCTAAAATACAATACAGAAAATATTTGGACATAATTTCGCTAACATGCAATAAAGAGTTATGGAACATGTGTCTACTAGCATCCACGCTTTACTGAAGATGTATTAATAATTAACAATCACCTATTGAAATACAAGGACTTGCCTAAAAACTTTAATCAGAGTTTTAAAGTCGAAAAAGAAACATAACGTTGCTTAAATGCAATACAGACTTAATATAGAATATATGTCTTCTATTGCCCTTGTATTCCAAGTTTTACTGAAGTTTTGTTGATGTACGACTTTCAGTTGTTAAAATACACTTGTCAAAAACGAACTTAAACCAGAAATTCAAAGTAGTAAAAGGGCCATCCTTTTGCTTAAGTGCAATACAGAGTTATAGAACATGTGTCTGTCAGTGGCCTTGATGGTACTGATGACATAATTCAAGTTTCACTGACCAGTGGTTGCTGAAATAATTGGATTTGGCCAATAAGTGAAAACCAACGTTGACGTCGACACAAACGATGAGAAGATCTACAACAGCTCTTTTTATTCTAAGACTAGTAAAACTTAAAAAAAAAATATTCTGGTTTTCAAGTTGACGAAAAAAAAAAAATCTGGCCAGTGTACTAGGCAAAATAAAAAAAATCCCGGCTTTAAAGAAATGAAAATAAATAAATATTCCGGCTGAAAGGAAAATCGCAGGACCGCTCCCCCCCCCCCCCCACCCCCCTCAGAAAACAAAATTGTCGGTCCCTTACTATGTGTCATGAATATCATTCGGGTAATCCCCGATCCTATAAAATGTAATACAGGCGATAGTCGGGGTACATCACACAATTATGTATTGATTAGTGTAAAATTATAATGTATTTACCAGGCTATGTTTATATTATCAAGAACCGAGTTATGAATATTAAATAAAATTCATCATTTACAAACAATCTGTAAAAAAATGACTAAACAAAAAGGTTTTAAAAAGTGTAAGCATTTCAGAATAACGTCGAAATTTTCCCTAAGAATGACAGCCAGTAAATATAGTCCACAGTTAGGCATTGGCAACCTCCTGATCATGATATGATTACGTGCTTGTAATCAGTGACACATTTATTGCTTTGTTCGTTGTTCGAAATGTAATATTTCAAAAATGTTAAAACGGTTTGCATTGTGGTAAATATACAGACGACGAGATACGGGATTTCACACACATATGTATTCAAAGTTTATCATTCACACGTAATTACTTTTTGGTATAAGTGATTATATTAGTTGAATTCATCATTCTAAAACAATATGTCAGACAAAGCATGTAAAAATATGAGAGAGAAACAAAACATATTTATATAAAAACTGAATTTGCCAATGTTATTGCATAGATGCGTCACAGGCATATATGCATTCGCTTAAAGGACACCTTGTACTTTCAATTTTGATGTGCAGTGTTTTGAAAATACATACATTTGTACTGTACCGATATGTTATTGAAACATAATCAAACAAAATCAACACAAATTCCTCTTTTAAATTATGAAGATCACTTGCCAATCAGAAATAGAGCTTCAAATAAGGTACATGTATTTGCATGGATCGTAATTTACTTTTCACAAAGAAGCAGCAGTTTGAAGACAGAATAGTATCTACAACTAGATCTACTTTCGACAACTTAAATACATGTCAGCTTTTGAAAGCTTAATCTTCAAACATAAAACATAATTCATCATACGTATGTTTGACTTTAATTTTAAAATAAGATAGAATACGAATGAAGTTCTTTTATAGGGTACATTACAGATGAAAAGTAAGTGTTTGTCATGCGAACGTTATTTAATACTTGCTGGTATATTAAATGAGCATACCTTCCTTGAAAGCAACGAATACAAACAATAGGCAAAAGTGGTATTTTCAGTTTTATCGAGTCTGTTCACGAGAGGTTATATAAGACGTAACACCTCGCACGCCCCTAGAACCTGCTTAAGTGAGCAACACTGATTAGATAAATATGACAACCAGTAAATAAAATAAACAGGCAATTAAGCTTTCTATTTACATTTTTCTTAGTATGCATAGCAAACACGCCATGCTTTTTGAACAAGACAACGTTAGAATTAACCTTAAACACCTTAAAATATCATATTCCATACAAAATTATGACTCAGTATCGAGATATATAGTTAAGGAGGAGACACGCATACAAATGATAAAAAAAATTACTAATTAGAAAAAAAAGTAAGTTGTCGAGGTTTCATTAACAAACTGTATTTAATGCAATATTTTGTTCCTAATCATTTGCCGTATATCAGCTTTATACAATTTAATAATGATATAGTAACCAATTTATTGACATGATACACTGATCCGCATGTTTAGATAAACGTAGTCAAAAGGAGTTGGAGAGACAGAGGCAGGGACGATATATGTATATATTTTGGGAAAATATTCCAATCACATGCTAAAGCATCATTTTTCGTAATACGATTACAATGACCTTACTTTTTGAGCTGCTAACAGAAATAGGCGTAATTCATTTTCCATGAAGCGAAAACGGGGTTGGCTGGGGTATAAAATGAAACCTTAATTTCGGCTTAAAAAGTTTGTCTATTGTAAAATTAAAACATTTAACAGGTGACGTTAAACAGGTTTTTCATTTGTTCAGTGAACAGTATTTATAAACGTGTTTGATTGTCGAAATATCCGTTATAATCCTGATAAAATAAGCTTTCCCATCGCTTAATGGAATTAAGGCGGGACAACGTAATGTTTTAAAAAATAAGAATATGATATTGTTATAGGATTCAGTTGTGGGTTATGTAAATATATAGGTTTAAAAGCGCGTTGCAACTGTCTCGCCGCAGAGCTAGCTTTTATGGCGAAATCAGTAGAGCGTCCGCTTCACATGCAAGGGGTATTGAGTTCAAATCCACTGAGTGCCTTAAATATTTATATAATTATGTAATTTTTCATTGTAATTTTTCCGGTCCGATTACATTGGTGGAGAATCCGGGTAGGCATTGTATGGGGTTCTTCCCAGATGCCTAGATCATTGTATATGTTGTTGTCTATATGTGTTGTGTGATATTTGAAGGAAAATAAAAAGGTTGGAGGTATGTTCTAGGACTCAGTTGTGGGGTATGTAAACATATAGATTTAAAAGCGCGTTACTACTGTCTCACCGCAGAGCTAGCTTTTATGGCGAATTCGATAGAGCGTCCGCTTCACATGCAATGGGTCCTGAGTTCAAACCCGCTGAGTGCCTTAAATATTTATATGTAAATTTTCATTGTAATTTTTCCGGTCCGATTACAATATGTCACTCAGGACTGAATGCGGAATTGTAAGAAGTAACGACGAATTTAAATGACAATTATACAATCTCAGTTATGCGATTAACTGATTGTTAGCTTCGATACGCAATTGTTCGATACAATCGTGTGTTTTTTAAATTCTTCGCCGTGCCTCCTGCTTTGAAAATGTTGAAGACGAACGTGTATGTGTACAGGCGCATAGCTGTGTGTAGGACCCGTAGGCCCGGGCCTGCATATAATTGAAAGATTGAACATTTTGAAACGCTTGTGAATGTAATAAAATATGAGAAGAGGGTATGTGAATACCGTGTGTAACATTTAAACTGTAATAGCGTCTCAGTCTTGTAATAACTTATAACGATCACATATGTAACAACAATATGTCGGCAAAACAGTTTACTGTTATTCAAACTAGAAGATATTGATCGTAACTCTGAATTTGGTATTATATGGTTTTAAATTAATAGATCGACCTTAATAATGCGATATAATTATGGTACATTCAAGTTCCTAAATTGATATCAATTCATATCTTGTATGGCATTAAGACCTGCGTGAAAGAGATCGTATTACCATCAGAATAATCACACCGGTTAAATAACGATAAAAGCAAACACTTGTCACTTTAACTAGATTATATCATATCATAAATTATATTCAGTTCCCAAAATATTGAATGTGACTAACATATCTGGCAAGTAGCTTAAGTCATATTAAATAGTTTTAAAACTTAAAACTGAAAACTAGAATAAAACCAACGTCTCTTGTGTTAGCAACTGTGTGGGATGGACAGTCCGAACTCGAATTGACTTTATTGTTATGTGGGTGAGAACGCTCTATATGTACTTTGTGCATTCCATATCTCAAGGCACACTTGAAGGTTCTTTCCTTCGTCTTTGTTGGTGCACCACTAAACGCATTCACGCAAACGCGAGTGCACACCTAAAAACAATTCAACTGGAGGTACTTCAGAATGCACACTTTTAAATATCGATAAACAGAATAATCGCCATTCATGCAAGCCACCGGATCTGCATACATGCACTTGCCCGTGCTCAAACGATGACCAGGCCTGCACATTCAATTTAACATAGATACGCTCCTGGTGTATACTCTAATGCTATAGCTTTAATTGCCATTAATGTCAAAGAGACATAAATACGAAAACATATACTGGTTTCTACCAGAATATCTAGATTTAAATAAGTGTACGTATCAGCAGAGTATGGTGTTACTGGTTGTTTTGGTCTGATCTCTTTAGATACCAATAAACATTCGTTGTACGCTAAATATAGTTTTTATAACCTTCATATTGTCTTGCCTTATAAGGTGTTGTAAAGACGATAAACATTCGTTGTACTCTAAATATAGTTTATATAACCTTCATAATTTCGTACCTCATACCAATGAATACGTTTTCATTTTCAACCTCCAGTTCCTTGAAATATGTGTTTACTTCGTTCTTTACGAAAAGCGATTTTCTATATTAAGCTTGTTTTGTGCATGCTTTATTTTCAGAAGTTTTTAGTAGATATTCATTTCCAATAATATCAATTTACAGTTGAGAAATTAAATAATAATGTTAAAATTTGCATTTATCTATGGTGGCGTGTACCTGCCATACACAGAAGCAAACATTATCAGTCGACATACATTGTCTAAGACCATGAGCCAGACACTTTTTCGCTACCATCTCAGGTGGCACATTCTTACTGGTACCATGTTATGGAGTACATTGTAGAGAAAGAAAACATCCATGATAGCAGTACCAACAGAGTAGATGTTTCCTGTTATTAGAGTTATCTCCCTCTTTTAAATAAAAATCAGGTTTGTTTAAAACATCGTTTTGCCTGAAACTTTAAGTGCTAGAGGTCTAATATTTTGAATATGGCATAAGCTTATGGCCTGCTACAAAACAAATTAAAATAGTGACCCTTGAGTCATGTTTGGCCTCACCCCCGGGGCAACATATTTACATAGAGTTATATAGGACAATACGTATTTTAAAAACAAACCCTTTCTGGAACTACAAGAGCTAGACGTCTAATATTTTGACGTAGTATAAGCTTTTAGTTCTGTACCCAATTTGTTAAAATGGTGACCCTGGAGTCATGTTTGGCCACACTCCAGGAGTCACATATTTACATAGAGTTATATATAAAAATCTTTAAAAACAATCTTTTCTAAAATTATCAGAGATAGACGTCTAATATTTTGCATGTACCATAAGCTTATGGTTCTCTACTAAGTATTTTCAAATGGTAACCCTTCATTGACTCAAGTTTGGTCCTGCACTGTGGGTCACACTATTACATTGAGTTAAGCCATTACAGAAAAGCCTTTAAAAATCTCCGAATTTACATGAGCTAATAATTTTGCACATATTTATAGTAGTATAAGCTTATGGTTCTTTAACTAGTTTGTTTAAATGGTGATACTGGGGTAAAATTTGTTATATTAGGAAATTGCTGTTGTAGTTGTTTCTTTAACAGGTGGTCACTTTGAGGCGAGGCCGTGGCGAGGCCGTGGCGAGGCCCTTTGACCTCTTGTTTATGACTTGCAGTTGTACACCTTTTTATAAAATCACTTCAGACTTAGGTTTAAGAACAGCAATATTTATCAAGGATGGGACTTTTGATGAGGTATTACATTATAAAGACCTAAATTAATTAAAACAATTGAAACTGTTATCGTAAGTAAATGTCTATTTTAATGATGTTTACAAGTCGCATATTTTATAATTACACCCACTAAAACCACAAAGGAGACCACAGCATGGTCATGGCAAACGATTTATAGACCAAATGGGTATTCATACACGAAGCATTGGATAAAATACATTGGCTACTGTAGCTTTGTCAGCAGCATTGTCAGCAGCATTGTCAGTATCTATATATTCATAAAATGAGAATATATTTCTATATAAAACACAGCACTCAAAGGCAATTGGTTAACACTGGTACAACAAACTAAATAAAATAAATCAAATTAAATAATCAATGAATGGGACAATATACAAGCATAAAGAGTGGTGAAAGCAGGATAAGCTACTTTGAATGGTCAGTAGGCAACACGGCCTACTGGTTAACTTAAATTGATGTTATGTGTACACAACCTCGCTATTAAACCTTCTTGACAGGACAGTGTAAATAAAAATATATCCCATCAAAAGGAAATCTTTAGCAATAAAGTAAACACGCAGAAAACATAGTAAACGATACACTTAAATGTTTGTGTAAGCATATATAAAAATACCGAATTAAAAACGCCTCAGAATGTATCCATAAGTTTGCCGAATAACCAAAGCAGTTGCATCCAAAGAGAAAATAGTTCGTTTAGTGCAGTGTGGCGGCTGTAAAAAGTCTCCCCGTGCTACGAATCAGAAGTGTTATTTTTTACTGCTCTTTTGTAACCAACGAGCCCAATATAGGTGGCTTTGAAGTAGAATATCGCTTAAACCGGTGCTAGGGGGCGTGAGAAGTGTTGCTTCTTTCATTACTTCTCATGAACAGACACAATTAAACCGAGTCTGCTGCTTTATTCTCTTAATTGTGTTTGTTGCTCTCAAAGGATCACCTTTATCAGTATTTATTAAGGACGGAAGTTCATGCACCCACCTCCTTTATCGGTGTTTAAATGGTCTATATTGTTAATTTTGAATTGTTTGTTTTACAAATGTACACCCTTTATCAAGAAACTATCACAGCACTATCAAGAAAACCATATTATTGTAGTAATTAGTACCGGTATGTCATAGTTTTCTGAGTATTCAAATGTGTACTATCCCGATATCCTGGTACCGATCCTTATGTGTAAGCGTGTTTTTTTTGTTGTTGCTGTTTTTGAACTGACTTCATTATTGTAATTTTAAGTAATACTATTAACTAGTATTTAAACGAGATATGCTATGATTACTATTAATTGTCTTTTATTAGTCCAAATACTTTGTGCCATTAATTGATTACCAATGCAAACGTAGCAATGGCATGGACATATATAAGGCTTACGACATGTTGCAACTCGTGACAGTCCATACATACTACGTGCCATTGAGAGATTCTTCTCTTGGAACATTTGCGGAGGGTGTATACTCCTTAGAACAACACATACATAAACCAATTTACTAGAAACGAATGACTGTTGTGAACCCCGGCCATTTGGGTGTAACAGTATCATTGAAATAATAAAGTTTTAGCATTTTATATGTATGCATTTCAACGCAGTCACCCTCATTGAGCGCATACAGCCTGTGGACCAGTGGATAGCACGGTGGACTTGGAATCCGGAGTACCCTGATTCAAGCCTCGCCGCGCCACTGAGTTTCTTCGATGTGTTATTTGGTAAGAATTATTTCCTCATGAAGGCAGAGGTAGCCTCGTATGTTTGATCGGGACGTCAACTGGGCGGTCCTGTGTATCTGAGTCTATCCTTAAGTTAAAGAACTATAGTAATCTATTTGTCATTAATATTATGGCAGATTCCCGGATTCCAAATTAAAGCGTCTCCGTGGCCGAATGGTTAACGATGCTGCGTTGTAAACCTTCGCCCTCACCGCTGCGGGTTCGAATCCCACTGGGAGCTCGACTTGTAAGTGAGGAAGTATCGGTTCTTACGGATGGCGGGAGGTGTACAGTACTGGTTCTACCAAGGAAAAGTGGGTGTTCTGCCTCCACCACAAAAATAATTCGACCGTCATATATAACCTTAAATGTGTTGAAAATGACGTAAAACACCATACAAACAAACAAAACAAAAAAAATAGTTCTTGTGCTGGCTGTAGACCCCACTCTCACCCCCAGGGGGAATTTTGTAGGGTATGATTTTCTGAAAGAACATACATTAAGCTTCAAAATGAGACATGTGTGCCATCTGAGCGTTGGGGTTTTAGTGAGTTTTGGGGGAAAACATTGCGTTTTAAGACAAAAATCGCCGAAATCTGGAATTATTGTTTAGAAAAAGAATGGAATACATTAGAACCAATTTGAATTGATGGAATCTTTCTCGGAACGTATCTCTACTTGTTCCACCATATAATTTATGGATCCGATACTTAAATATTGAGATTTTGGGTAAAAATGTTAAAAATATTAATTAAATCACTGATTTCTGTAATACATTGGGGGTATTTAACTAAAAATTAGAAATATATCTAATACAATTGAAAAAAGAAATAGTGTTACCTTTTTGGGCAGGGTAAGGTCCAGTGATTAAACAGAACAAAGTTCCAAACTGCATGATGTTTGGAAATGCCTTGATTTTAGGCGAAAAATGTGTATTTTTGTCAAAATTTGCCGGAATCTGGAATTATTTTTTAAAATTAGTTTGAACATGAACTTATCAAATTGCAGCAATAGAATGTTGCACAGCATACATATTCAAGTTTTTCCTGGCATCATATATAACATATGTGCTCAAATATTGGCATTTTGGGGCAAAATGTTGGAAAAAATGACAAAAATCACAGATTTCTGTAATCCATTGGGGTATTGGGTTAAAATTTAGAAAAAAAAAATAATACAATAGGATAAAGACATATTGTAACATTTTAGATAGACAAAGGTCCAATAATTAAGTAGAAAAAAGTCCTGAACCATATGATGCTTAAAATATTTCCTTAATTTTCAGGCGAAAAATGTGTATTTCCGTCAAAAATCGACGGAATCTGGAAGCATCGTTTGAAAATAGTTCGAAAATAAATTATCAAATTGAAGCAAAAAAATGTTGCACACTATACTTATCCAAGTCGTTTATTGTATCAGATATAACATATAATGCTCAAGTATTTATATTTTAGGGCAAAATGTCGAAAAAATTACTAAAATCGCTGATTTCTGTAATACAATGAGGTATTGGACAAAAATTAAAAGTGCATAGAAAGAACGGAAAAACAAATTACAACATTTCTGCAGTCCAATGTGCAATAATATACCAGAAAACCGTCTTTCTTCTATGGAACATTCCTACTCTCACCTGGTGATATTGCCATTGACCCATCATATGTTGCCAAGGAGTGCATGGCATGCTGACATTTTATTTGCTTTTATAAGCAAACAAGCCTACTCTAGCTGATACCTTATGGGAATTTGTTAAAAAATGACATGACAGAACCTCCCGAACAAATACAACACATCATAGTTCCTGAGCTGGCTGTAGACCCCACTCTCCCATGGGAGATTTTGTAGGGTATGATTTTCTGAAAGAACATACAATAAGTTTCAAAATGAGACAGGTGTGCCATCAATTCTGAGCGTTGGGCTTAAGCGAATAACGTGCATGTAAACTATGTTACCATACATTACAATTAAAATTTCAATGTACATTAAAAACGTTGAATATAAATTAAATCAAAACCATGTAAAAATATAATACATGTACTTTTATTAATATAAGTTGAAAAGCGCTTCAACTTAATGAAACTATTCTGTAATTTATTCATTACCAAAAAAAACTAATTTTTAGTGCAAATAGGTGGCTGTAAATACTGGTGTTTGTTTGTAAGTAAGGGTTTCTATATATCAAAATATTAATTAGACTGCGTATAATATGCACATATGTGTAACACAATAAAAATAAATCAAACATGGCGTCCAAGATGGTCCCGTTGTGTCACAAGATCTGTAGGTCAGCCTAGCAGCTATTCCTCTATAAATATACTGTATATAGCTCCAGGTGCCATGTCCGAGACCCGAACTCAGGTAGTCCTCCCCCTGATACGGTCTAGCGACCTAGTGCCACGCGTAGCGGGGACCTTTGCCGAGGCTGACCAGCGTTCCCGTTGAGTCACAGACCTGTGGGTTGGCCCAGCGGTTGTCGGCTGCAGGTCGCTGAAAGCTATTTACTATATATCTCTAGGTGGCATGTTCGAGACACAAACTCAGGTAGCCTTTCCCCTGATACGACCTAGTTACTGAGTGTCACGCGTAGCGAGGACCGTTGCCGACGACTGACCACCGGTCCCGTTATGACACACAATATGTGGGTCGGCCGAGCGGGTAACGGCTGAACGGCTATCGGCCGAAGGTCGTTCGAGGCTATTTCCCTTTATATAATCTGTATATAGCTCTATGTGCCATGTTCGAGACTCAAACTCGGGTAGCCCTCACCCTGATAAAGCCTATGGACCGAGTACCACGCATAGCGGGCACCTTTTCCGACGGCTGGACACCGGTCCCGTTGTGTCACAAAATATGTGGATCGGTCCAGCGGCCATCGGCCGAGGGTCGCTCAACGCTTTTTCCCTCTATACATATATAACTGTACTGTATATAGCTCTAGGTGAGTTACGAGGTTCGAGACCCGAACTCGGGTAGCCTTCCCGTTGATGCAGCCTAGCGATTGAATGCCACACGTTGCCGGGACCTTTGCCGACGGCTACCCACAAGTCCCGTTGTGTCACCCAATCTGTAAGTCGGCCCAGCGGCCGTCGGCCGAAGGTCGTTCAACGCTATATCCTTCTATATAACTGTATATAGCTCTATGTGCCATGTTCGAGACTCAAACTCGGGTAGCCTTTCCCCTAATATGGACTACCGACCGAGTGCCACATGTACTGGGGACCTTTGCCGACAGCTGGCCACCGGCCCCGTTGTGTCGCAAAATATGTGGGTCGGCCCAGTGGCCGTACGCATAGGGTCGCTCAACGCTATTTCTCTATTTATAACGTATAATGTATCTAGCTGTACCATGTTCGAAATGCTGGTAACGTGGTAAAGTCCAAGTCGCCAGTTGGTACACGTACAGGTTCCAGAATGCTCTACACATAATGGGCTTTCAGAAAAATAGGGTGTACAAAATCCCCCCTGGGGTGAGGGTTACTCTTACAGTCTATTTTTCTATTGTACCGGTATTATATATTTTTCTAGATTTTAACTCAATACCCCCAATGGATTGCAGAAATAGGTGATTTAAGTCCCTTTTCCAACATATTTCAGCAGATATGTTATATATGATGCAAGGAAATACTTGAATATGTATGCTGTGCAACATTATATTACTTCAATTTGATAAGTTTATGTTAAAACTATTTTCAAAAATAATTCCAGATTCCGTCGATTTTTGACAAAAATACACATTTCTTGCCTAAAAATTAAGGCATTTTCAAGCATCATACGGTTCAGGACTTTTCTCTACTTAATTATTCGACCTTTGTCTATCAAAAATATTACAATATGTCCTTATTCAATTGTATTAAATTCGTTTCTATATTTTAACTCAATACCCACAATGGATTACAGAAATCAGTGATTTTTGTCATTTTTTCCAACATTTTGCCCTAAAATGCCAATATTTGAGCACATATGTTATATATGATGTTAGTAAAAACTTGAATATGTATGCTGGGCAACATTCTATTGCTTCAATTTGATAATTTTATGTTCAAACTAATTTTAAAAAATAATTCCAGATTCCGACGATTTTTGACAAAAATACACATTTTTCGCCCCAAAATTTAGGTATTTCCAAACATCATGCGGTTTGGTACTTTTTTCTGTTTAAACCGTGGACCTTACCATGCACAAAAGTTTACAATATTTCTTTTTTCTATTGTATTAGATATATTTCTAATTTTTAGTTAAATACCCCTAATGTATTACAAAAATCAGCGATTTTATTCAATTTTTTTTATATTTTTACCCAAAATCTCAATATTTAAGTATCGGATCCATAAATTATATGGTGGGACACGTAGAGATGCGTTCCGAGAAAGATTCCATCAATTCAAATTGGTTCTAATATATTCCATTATTTTTCTAAAGAATAATTCCAGATTTCAGCGATTTTCGTCTAAAAACGCAACGTTTGCCCCCAAAACTCACTAAAGCCCCAACGCTCAGATGGCACACATGTCTCATTTTGAAACTTACTGTATGTTCTTTCAGAAAATCATACCCTTCAAAATTCCCCCTGGGGTGGGAAGGGTTTCTCCTACAAGCTCACAGCCTAAAAGTATAGCTTCCCTCTTTCTGTGGCG